>VZRH01004486.1:86171-113930 GCA_013397555.1 Urocynchramus pylzowi | reverse complement strand
TTTTTTTTTTTTTGGTTTGGTTTTCTTTTTTGCAAGGGCAGGGATAAGGGGTGAGGGGGCTGATGTGGGAGCCAGAATTAAAGAAGCAGTCCTGTCTCCATCAAACTCCAAGACGCTCCTCTAGGCGGGATACGACTGCATCCTGGTTGACAAAAATACAGATTGCTAAATCTGCAAGACATTGTCACAGGGGGAGGAATGTCGCTAACTGAACTTTATCCTCAGACCTTTCTTTGTGAACGAGGGGGTTTACAGTTTTGTGCTGGGATGTACAGAGGATAGCTGGGAAGGTGGGAATGCAGCTTGAGGGTTTATAGCAGCTAAAGGATAAATGCTGTTATGCAAAAGGTCACCATAGGAACTTCCTACAGGTGTTGCTGCAGCTAAGTGTCTGTACAGTTGCTGGGAATTTGCAGGGGATGTGAGGAATTGTCTCTGCACCATGAAGGAGTGAAGAGCCAAAGGCTGCATTAGTGGGGATAGCACGGTCTGATTTTTCAAGTACTGCAGGGGATGAGAATACCCGGGTGGGAGGCGATTGTTCAGCCCCGTGCACAGGCTTCCCGGATACAAGCCTGGGAAGATGGGGGCTGACAGGGGAAATTTGTGGCTTTCCAGCATGCTGCCAGAATGGAGGCCATGTACTGACTTGCTACCTTCCCCCTCTTGGTCGGGAACCTTGTCTTTCGCCGGGGTCTCCTTTGGTAAGTGAATAGGAGAGACAGCTCGGATTTTTTTTTCAGAAATAACTTTGTCCAAATCCTCCAGGCTCCGTTTCAGAGGCCGGGCAGCCCCCACATTTTGAGGGCTCGTTCTGCGGCTGATGATAGGATGCACCATCCCCTCCATCTTCCTCAGGTTCTCCAGCCTCTGGGCCTGCTGCTTCCCAGACCTATGGAGCAACTCGCTATGTTTTTTTGGGGCTGTCAATGCCATAGGGGATACACGGCAAGCTTTGGGGTTACAGTCTAGGCTCACCGCCTGGCTGCCTCCAGCCTGATACGGGGAGATCCCTTTGCAATCTTGCTGGGCTGTGGATGAGTGAGGGAGACTGGAGCCTGGAACCTTTGCAGTCTGTTTGTGTATGCTCTTTGGAAGACTCAAATCTGTTGGCTGATCATCTGAAGAAGCCTCCACTGTTGCCTTTTTTTCTTGCTGATGCAAAGATGGCCGATAATTTAAATTTAGTTTTTCTTGGTGTTTGTGTTGAGTAAAAGTAGAGATATTTTCAGACTCTCTGAACATGTCCCGGGGGAGGTACTTTGATGTCTGTTCATTATTAAGGTGGTGTTCTGTGTGCCTGTAAAGGCTGTGCAGATGAGGTGATGAATAGAAATCTGCCAAGAAAGTGGGCACATGGGAGTGCTGCAGTGCCCTTTTCTCACTCATTTTATCTTTGCAGTCCTGGATATCCAACTTCGGTAGGTATGACTCGGCAAGAGAACTGAGGTGATGTTTTGAAAAATCACAGCGCTGAGGATCTGGTTTACTTAGCATGTCATGTTTAAAAACATTATTAATTGACTTCCTTTCTTCCTTGGTTTTAAAACTCTGTACATGTTGTATGACTGAGGGCCTATTAATTGCTACAGGATCAGAACTAGGGGCATGGGGACCCTGCGATATGCCTGAGGACAGTTCATCTCTGCTGTTGAGTTTCTTTTTGCTGATCAAAGGTGGAGGAGAACCATAAGGATAGTTACACGAGAGTGTGGCCCCGCTGACCTGTGACAGCAGCTTCTTCTTTGCCAGGGGTGACATGATGCCTGGATTACCTTTTGAGTAGAGCAGCGGTGTGTAACTGAAAGTGGAGTCATCGTTCACGGACCCGGGCAGCTCCTTTTCCTTAAACATGTCGAAGTTCTGCACCACCAGGACTTTGGGCGTTTGCTTTAGTGCATTGTGGATATCTTCATTTCCCAGCTGGTCCACTTTCACCGTGCAGTTTGCAATGTAATCGGCCATCCCTGGCAGTTTCTCATCTTCCATGTCGCTCTGAGTGGGCAGATGGACTGGGAAAGCTGTGAAGGGCATTTCTGGAGGTTCACTTTCTAGGCTGTCAGTAAAAGCTTTGTGTAGTCTTTGTTCAGGCTTTGTGTCTTCCAGGGCATCTGCTGAGGGGTGTAATCGTTTTGTGACAGTGGCATCCAGCACAGTGTCTTCTTCTGCAGGCACGGATACACTTGAGAAAGAGGACGAGTGCTGAACCTCCTCCTTGGCTTTCTCACTGTTGGCGCTGTTTTCTGTCACGTCTGTCTTCTCCAGGGGCAGTGTCCGAGCTGTCTCTGGTAAAAGAGATGGAGGGCCTTGCACAGGTTGCTTCATCTCTCCCACTGTAGGGTGTTCAGGGAAGTTCTTCTGGTCTGCTGATTCTTGATCCTTCTCTTGTTCTGATGAAACCTAATGAAATGATTCAACAGACAATAGTAAGAATGCAGCATGTTCTGGCAGCCTGTTTGTAAGGTTATGCACAGTATGCTGTTGGCTACTTTTAGAGAAGGACTTGCCAACCACCTTGCTGGCATGTGAAGGCTCTAACATCAGGTACTGGACTCAAACAAAGAGAAGTATCTCCAGGAAATACTAAAAAATACACCATCCCTGTCACAGTCACAATAAAGCATTTCCAAACAGCAGATGGTTGTAACCTGATGAGAGGCACTGGTGGCTTGATCACACAGCTAAATGCTGAGGCTATATACTCTTTTAAAATTAATTAGGCAAATGCAGAAGAGCAGATTTCATGACACAAACAATAAGGCTATAGAAATTTTTCATACCAGCCAACTTCACCCAAGAAAACCACACTATTCCTACGCTTTTCCTTCCCTAAAGTCTCTCCAGCATAGCTATCTTAAAATTCAGTGATCACACAGGAGATCATTCACACCCAGTTCTGCATTAAAGTGTGAAAATGATAGAAATGGCATACTAGAAATCCCTATTGTAGGCAGCAAATCACTGCCACAGCTTAACTAGGACACACATTTTTTTATTAACGGATTAAAATGAAGTTGTCAACATTCAGTAAGTGTGTGTGTGCCTGCTATTACAAACATGGCTTTTATACGTTCTCGTCAATGGGACCGTGGCTCGTTCTGCTCCCCCATTAATACAGCGTGTGTGCACAATTCACACTATTCATCCCATTATGTACCGGCTGAACTGTGACCCGCAGAGGTCACCAGAGCATCCCATCTGCGATCCAGCTGACTGACAGCCCTTTTCAAAACTGCTGTCACTCTCCTCTGACATGTCACGGTAGAAGACAGTCATAAAACAGCAGCATTGTGTGACTCCTTTATTATTATTGTTTTCTTTCTTCCTTCATTGTAAAGATAAGACGCACCGAGAAAGTTATCATCGAAATGCTGCTTTATGGTCTGTCGCAGGAGCAGGGAATTGGAGACGGTCCTAACGAATCTAACCCTCTCAGAGAATTATTTCTTCACAGCTGCTTTTAAATATTCCTGTCTGTTTGGTTGGCCTATTAGTTACAATGTCTGTTAGTCATCCTAACTTCTTCTTTTTAAACTATAGCTGACTTTTGCAGCCAAATACCATCATTAGGTCCCTTACAAAGTACCATCGCTAGTCTCTTGAGCTTATAAAATTACAGGCAAATACCAGACAGATGAGCAAAGCAAGGAGGAGAAAAAAAAGAGAATCATACTTAATAACTGTACATTCTGCTCTTTGTTTCTGTTAAGCAATACTTTGATTGAAGTTTCAGCTATTGTGAGGAAATGTGCAGTCTAAGGCTAATAGCATTTTGTCTGGTGTCTTGTTACACTGACAATGTCATTGTGATGGCAGGAAAACAGTGAAGAGCACAAAGGCAAATGCAATCCTAATAAATTAAAGTTATATTCTCTCCCTGCATACTTCTAATGGTGCATGAGTTGAACATGCAATTGAGATGACCACACATTTGTAACTGGATTATGCTTGTCCAGCTCACAGTTTCCAGGCCACATGCAGAAATGGCTTAAGCAGTGGCTTGGTTGGGGACGTGCCTATACATTTACGTGGTGGCTATAGGGCTCTCCCTCAGAGCAATACCCCATCTCTGCTGTGCCAGAATGAGGGCCCAGAAATGGGGCTCCACTGCCAGGGTGTGGCTGCAGTGCAAGAGACAAGCAACCTTCTGCCTGGCTCCAGCACACCTGGATTTTGCTCCACCCAAAGGAGCTGAACATCTCCAGCCTGCTACCCCCACTATGTGCCACATCCTGGGCATGGAGAGCTCCATATGGCAAAGCACAGATGAGTTCTGGAGCCCTACACCCACCCAGGGGTAAAACATCCACTCTGCAGCCCCTTCACTGCTTGGGTTTTGTGTGATCACTGACCTGTATGGTGACTGACATGGAGGTCAAGGTCCTTCATAGCCCACCCTGATCAAATAGGGGCAGGACATATCTTCCACCCCAGTCAGGGAGGAGACATCAATTCTGCTACAAAAGGTACCATTTTACAATAGGGAACTGCCATAATTGTACATTTTTATTGTCTCGTCTAGGCTCCCTACATTTCCGATAAGCACAGCTTAGGAACTCTTCCTGCAATCCACACAAAAATAACTTCAGTTTAAACAGCAGGAAGTTTGAGATAGGGAACAACAAAAGCAAGGAAATTCAAAGTGAAGGCTGTGGCTCTGTTGCTGACTTGTTATGCTGGGCATAGCAGCAGTGGTACTGATAGTGTGTAATGTGTCTTCCTGATCCAAGACCCTCAATAAATAATCGGGGATGAAGGAATGACAAGGGAAGGAAGCACAAGCTTTCACTTCACTTCTCCTTGCTTTGGGCAACTTGTCTTGAAGCCTTCCAGTGACTGAAGCATGTTTGTGCACAGTCTCCTCGTGATGTGTTTTTTTTTTTTTTTTTTTTTTTTTTTTTTTTTTTTTTTTTTTTTTTTTTAATTTTACCCAAACAGGGCTCTCCCTACTTTAAAATTACAATGTAAGAAAAAAGAAAAAGTCTTTCTGGGGATTGCTCTTAAATTAGATATCAATGGTACTGTTAAACATAAATTCTTCTTTGGATGGGAGATTAAATTGTCCTTGTAAGCACAACTTAAAGAGGTAGTGGGACATGAGACCCCAAATTTTCTGTTCTCAAAACTGGGTACATGGAGTCTCAGAGGCATCTGTGTTTGCAGATCTGCATTGTTTTTTTAAAACAATGAAGAGGAGGATTGTTGATAGCTGATTCAATACAATTTCCAAACAAGTTTAGAAACAGGACTTCTGTACCTGCCAGACGCAATGAAGTCAAAGGAGCAGCCATAGTCTGCCGGGCACGTCATGTGTTTCAACATTCTTTAAATACTTACTTTCACTGCAACGCCTTGAAGGCTGCTGTGATCTGGCAGACTGAGACAGGAAAAGCAACGTTTTGCAGGGGTTGTGTGCGAGGAGCTTCACCACCTCCTTCACATGCAGTTCAAGCGGGGCACAGGAGAGAGTGGGCAGATGTGCAAAGGAAGGTGCTTAAATAACACTGGAGCAAAAAGCCCATTGATTTTGCATCACTTAACAACACTTGAAATTTATTCTTATTTGCAGACAAATACGAGTTCTACCATCAATCTTACCCTGTGCTGTGAACACAAAATCTCTTCTACAGGGCTGTCCTATGCCTGCAAGTAATGTGGCTGTATGTGGAAACTGGGGCCTGCCCATGTGAAACAGAGTGACACGATAGGAACCTATTATGTCTGAATAGGAACCTCAGCTGAAAGCCATCTACTGCTCGGGACAGGGAAGTCGATCTCACGGCTTGGAAGGTGGTTCCCTCAAAATGTGACCTTTCAGTTAAAAAAGAAACTTAGTACAACGTAATAAAAATCTGAGGGAGCAGTATGTTTTCTCACAGTCATGCATACATCTGTGAGCACAGAAGGGCTGATCCAGAGGTTACCATTATAAAAATCAGCTATGTCCAACAGTTACCACAGTATTATCAACAATATTAGAGGTTCCCGCACCCTATACTTAGATTAGGAAATAACTGTGGTAGTTGTGTGGTTTCCCTTTGGCAGCTGCTGATCTGTTAATGGTGACCACTGTATAATACAATGAGCAGAACTGGTACTAGTCAGATCCAGAGCTTGGTCCTCTGCCATCCCCGCTCTGCAATATGGAGCAAATCGGCTGCCATTCGCAGCCCAGCAAAATCCCAGCACAGATAGTATCACAACAGCTGAATTTCCATTGCTGAGCAAACTAAAAGGCCAACTGGTTGGAATTCTCCAGTTTAGATTATATATTTTATCACTGGATTTCATGTGATTAAAGCTGTGCATTTTTAATTGAAAAACTGAAAAGCAGGGAAGCAACAGACCTCAGATGCATCTTGGGGTTTCTGTGAATTATCTTTTTCCTTCTTGCTCTTTTGGTTTTCATTTTTGATGCGTTTTGTTGCAGACACTTTTGTTTTTGCTTCACTCTCCTGGGAACTGTTATCCTGTTTTCGAGGTTTCACTGGAGGCAGTGGCTTATCTTCCTCTCCTTTAATAAATCTTTCATATGGCAGGATTAATCTAGGGGATTAAGGAACAAATAATTGATCAGGTTTTGCTGTTCTAGCAAAGAAAAAAATGTATCTACTGTGAGCAGTTTACTTAATAAATCCATTTTCTTCCATGCCATAAAAGCAACAGTTTAAACTCTACATCTATAAATCCAAGTATAAGAAATCAATTTATTTGGCAAGATTATAACATGGAATAAATTCAGTGGAGTTAGAGTTCGTGTGGATTAGCTGTCAGTAACTTCACAGTGGTTTGTGTGGCTACACCAATTTGTACCAGATGAGGATATCAGCCATTATGTTTTAGACTGATTAAAAAAAAAAAAAATCCACCGTTTTATTTTAATTTTCCTTCCCCGCCTTTAACAGCATGAGCAAGCCCCAGGAAAACACCTACAAAGCCATAGCCAACTTGGTAACAGCTNATTAAAAAAAAAAAAAAATCCACCGTTTATTTTAATTTTCCCTCCCCGACTTTAACAGCATGCAGCAAGCCCCAGGAAAACACCTACAAAGCCATAGCCAACTTGGTAACAGCTACACAATTTCCAGGCTGCTGATTCCCTTGACTGCAGGGGCGAGTGCCAGGAAGGTGGCAGGGGCCAGGAGAGCTGGGCTGCAGGAACCCTACGAGGTGGGCACAGCACCCGCCCGGCCGTCACCAGCACCAGCCCAGCTTCATCCGTGCAAGGCACCCATGCAGCCACAGTCACCAGAGCCTTTCTTAAGGAAGAAGGGGAGGGGAGAAGAGTTAAATATGAAGGAATTCTTCACTGTGGAGCTGTCTGCCACAAAGTGCATGAAATTGCTTTAAAAACACAAGGAAGAAACACAAACAAAAAATATCCTCCCCTGAAAGCATCAAACACACTGAGTTTTAATTTCTCTGCTTTCTTTTTGCAATTCTTGATCTGAAAGGAAAAATAACTGATATAATTAAAAGGGATGGATTGCATTACAATCTCAGTTTCAACTTCAGTGATTAAAGTTTTTATAATACATTTTAGTATGATTAATGACTCACTGTGGGATTAATATAAGACTCAGACTTTAAAAATATGAACATTAATACAGCAAACATAATCTGTTAAAAAAAAAAAAGACAAGTTGACTCTGTGAAGAAAATGTACTTTGCTTATAAACAACATAGATCTACTCAAATACCAGGAATCCTTAATTATCTTTAATCTAAGACTCCAAGGCAGAAACCTCTTTGGTTCAGATATTCGTTTGTTATCCTAGAATCAGTTTCTAAGCATGCAGTTTTGATTTACATACTTAGATGTTCAAACACAGTTTGGGCTTAAGAGAGCAGAATTAGATTGCTCGTGATCATAATATTTTACATTTTAATAAAATACAACATAAATTATGTTAAAATATAACCTAATTTATGCTATATTAGAAACAAAATTCATTAACTGAGCATGCTCTGACATGGTATGTGCAAAGAGGCGTGAATAATACTTTCTAGCCCTGAATTTGGCAGGGCTCCAGTAATGAAGCTAAGCAGAGCCCACAGGGAATATTCATCTTCAGATCCCATTACAAACTGAGTTTAAACATGTTACAGCTGCTAAAACTGGAAACTGCTCCCTCTATGCAAACTTAGCTAAATAATACGTAGTTGCCAAATACCTGCTTCCCACTGTAATATTACAGGTAATGTTTATATAAAAAAAAGCATAACTAAGCAGAAGTAGAAAAAAAATAATCCTGTTCATACTTGAGGCTGCTACATTTCATTTGCAAAGCACAAATATTGGTGAAAACACTGAATTCCTCTCCGCGCTGCACAAAGCACTTTGGACTTCACTTACAGGCAAGGTTGGGTTTCACACAGGGCAGTGCCGAGGCTGCTCTGCCATGTGTTAAGTATTTAAAGTCGCTTTTAATAAAAACACATTTTATTACAGTAATTGTTAGCACTGTGAGGGGAGTGTTTGACTTTGTTTTGTTTCCATGGGAACGCATCGCCCATTAAAAATCTACATATTCCATCCATAAAGGTTTCAGACGCTGGCCGGTGCCTCATGGGGGACAGAGATGCTCCCAGCCCCAGGAACCAGCCTTTCCCTGGAAGATGCCAAGGGATTAACCCAGTGGCTACGGGCCAACATGATTAATCACTGCTCGCGTGCTCTCTGCTGAGCCTTGTAGGGTAACGTGGGACCCAAACTCCTCCTCCTCCTCCTGCCTCTGCACCTCACCAGAACTNGGGCCAACATGATTAATCACTGCTCGCGTGCTCTCTGCTGAGCCTTGTAGGGTAACGTGGGACCCAAACTCCTCCTCCTCCTCCTGCCTCTGCACCTCACCAGAACTCATTAGCTTGGGTGCTAATTAGTAACTGTGGCTTAAATTTCCTTTTCTGATCTTAAGGGTTCATGTGGGAGTACAAGGTTTTCATTTTAGTTATTTTTCACTGAGCTCAGCAGTTGGCAGGCCGACAGCAGTAAAAATACATTTCACATAGCCGGTCAGTGGCCTGGAGCCAGTGGCAGGAAATCTGGAATTAAATGTTTCGTGTATCGGGGAGGCGGCATGACTAAGGTAAAACTGAGTCAAAACACAAGGATGGCTTGTTCTAGGATTTTCCCCTCCTTGTTTCAAAGGAGTGCCGGCCGAGGTGGCTTTTGGGGGCGGCTGGCGAGGAGCCGGGCAGGAACGCGGGCTGCGAGACCCCAGGGAGCAGCACCGAGCCGAGCAGCACCAGCAATTGCCTCTTCACGTAGAGATTTCCGTCGGTTGCAATTTTCACTGAATGTTTTTTCAGTTATCCTGTCATGGTACAACACAATTACCCACAGGATATGATCTTATCATTTGATTATTAGAAGTTTTTATAGCGCAGGAGTAATAAAGCTAATACAGCTCTCTCAACATGTAAGCAGCCGGCTCACATGCCATGAAAGCAGCCGGCTTAGCCAATTTAAGGTCAATATTGCCCAACACCGGAAGAATGCGATCTGCTGCTAGCCAAATAGTTTAGCAGAATGTGACATGTCTGAAACCAGCACAAGATATTTTTTCCTTGGTCAAATATTTGCAGTGCAGGTAAGATTTAATCAATCTTTGCGCAAGGAGAGGTAAAGACAACGTCCAAAAAACTGGAACCAGATACCTCAAATGTATCGTATGTTGGAAACAACAATCATGTTTTCAGTCGCTTTGAACTGTGGCTGTACTTCCCGACAGGGGGGGAAGTATAAAAGTATTCATAAAAAAGGAAAAGAGGGGGAATATTTTGTGGTCTAAAGAATATTTACTTGTAAAGCCTGCGAGAAGACCAAATAAAAGGGTCTTTATCATGATCAAGATTCCAATATTAACATTAATAAAATGTATTATTTATAAGTCAATTAACATAAATAGAATATGTAAGCACTAGTGTATTAAAAAAATCTTTCCACAGGCAGCAGATTTTTAGCAGCATGAGGTTTTTTTTTTTTTTTCCTGGAATAATACAAGAATAACATTTTCCAGCCAAGAGCAGAAACAGTAGGGGAGTCTTTGCTATCACAGGGCTTCTTATTAAATTCAGTCACTGTGAAAAGCCAGTCTTTTTCCTTTTTTTCTTTTCCTTTTTTTTTAAATAAAGACAACTTAAAATCAATACAAGTTAGATTAACAAATCAGTACTATACTAATCCTGATTTATTACAATCGGCAATATTAAGTTTAATCACGTATAAACTGCTATTAAAAAAAGATTTTCCTTTAGTAAGTCCTGAATTAAATAATGGTGCAGTGTACCGAGTTTTTAGATCTGCATCATCTGATATTATGAAAAATTCAATGTACTTCTCTGCAGCAGATGTCAGAGGTCAGCAAATCTATTACAGTAATGTAAGTAAGCTGGCTTTCTGCCAACCTTTTTTTAAAAAACACTGAAGCAGATAATTTTATATTTACAAATTCTAAAATCCTCCAGGGACTAAATCTCTTTCCCAACAAAAAGCAGAAACTTCACATTAGAGAAATGTATTTCACAGTATATCAAACATGTCTTCATCATTAGCATTTCATAAAAAGAAAAAAAAAAAGCCCTTAATCTTTATTAGTCAACATTTTTTTTCCCAGCTACAGAACTAACAGTACAAGTTCTCATCTGAGCCAGTAACCACTACATGTATTGATTATGCAGAATGAATGACTTTTTTTGGCCTGACTTTGCTTCACAGGACACATGAGAGCACAGCTATTTATAGGCATGATAAAAAAAATAGTTACAATAATGCAAAGGATCTGACCAGCCCAGAAAGAGGAAGGAAATTAAATGTTAAGGCTGCCAGTTTCCTCTTTAATTCTCCCTACTGTGTATGGATATGACGGGGCTCTGGGCTGGGGAGGAACCATATGCCCAGGACACACAGGGTGATGGAGGGAAGGAGGCAACTCAGCACAACCCCGACAATATTTTTTTTGTATTGCCGTTTCAGTGTTTATTTTTGTTTTCTTTCTGGCAGAATAAAATATTTCAGCATGTCTCCCATTGACATCATTGTACTTTCTCCAGGGATCCAAGCCCAACACAAAATAGAATGCATTGGAGCCTCTCAGCCACAAGAATAATCTTGGAAGGCCTTAAAATACCAAAGTCCACTCCTTGGGAGAAGTTGCCCCATTCGCATGCTTGGCCAGGTTAAGGAGGCTAATTGCAACAGAAATGGAAAATTATTTAAATTTGCTCCACCAAATGAATACAGCAACCAGTTAACCCGTGGAACTCACTGCCAATGGATATCTTGGGGCCAAGGGATTAGTGAGATTATGGAGGGATTAGATGCTAATGTAAATCATGAGAACATTAAGCTGTTAGAGCTTCAAAAATGCTGCAAAGGGACAGGCAATAGGTCTCTTTAGTGGTAGGAATCTGGAAAATGCTTTCCTCCTGAGCACATAAGGCCATGGTGGCTCCAACTCCTTCCTCTGCAGGCACTACCAGAGCTGGGGGGCAAGACAACCCATTTTTTTGGTCCAAGAGGGCACCCATCTGCTCCAGGATGTCCTCACAGCAGCCGGGCAGAGCTGCCCGCAGCCCCTGCAGCCAGAGGGTCTGAGTGCAGGGCTGGGACAGCCCCTGTGGTGAAAATGGGCCCCTATCAGTAACCTCGGTGAGAGAAACCTAATTCTTTTCCCCTAGAAAGTCAGTGGCAAAACATTCAGCTGTTTTAAGGGACCAGTAGGAATGCCTGAGCTCTGATCCCAAGAGGTCTTGTCTTTTTTACACTGTTGCTTTACAAAAGGATATATCTTAGAGCACTGGTCCAGTGCAGGCAAGGGTAACAACAAGGGAAATCTTCAACAACAATCAGGTGGTAGGGATAGCCAGGAGCAGGAGGCAGCTCTCCTGGGCACCAGCGACACATTCCCAGCAAAGAGGGGAGAGGAATAACCCAAACTTTAAGGTCTCAACTTGTTTTCCAAAATGGGAATATAAAATACATTCAGGAAATGAAGCAGTGTGTTCCTGAAGTCTGATTTCCCTGGATTGCATTGTACAATGCAGGGGTTATGAAAGCAAGCCTCACGTGCTTTTGTGCAGAACACAATAGCAATGGCTTTATTTGCATTTGTCTGAAGTACAAAACTGGCACGTATTATATCAGCAAAGACAAAATATGCTGGAGCTCAATTTTCTTTCCAAAGAACTTTCCTTCCTTAAAGAAATGGCTCTTTCATCCTTTCAACAACAACTTTCCTCACAGCCCACTGGGAGTGCTGGTGGGTAATGAGAATGGCTTACTGCTGAAAGGTGGGAACAGTGCTGCTCTAAGAGAATTCAAAGACACTTCGTTTTAAGTAAACTGGAAATTAGTGACATTACAAACACAGCTGTTGATTTAACTGCACAGCCCAGCGAGGCAAGCTCAGGCACTCCTGATCCTAGGGCTCAGCAGGGGGAGATGAACAACTCCAGGAAATCTGCCTCTGGCACAGATTTATGGCACGGAAAAGAGTCAAAGGAAGGGTGGTAGGCAAAGAGCAACTTCCCCAGATCACTCTACCAAAACCACTACAAGACTCTGTTTTGGCCATTGCCACCATTTCTGCATCTAAAGGCAGACAGGCATTTTGTTTGGTAGGTCCATGGAGTCCCTGTGATGCTTGGTCCCTATGCTCAGAACAAGCTTCCAGATGCCATTCTGCATTGCCTGGGGGGTGCAGGTCTCCTGCCAGGACTCCAAAATCCTGCTGACCCTCCTTGGGAGCTCTGAATTACATCTATATTGCAGAAAGCTGAACAAACTATGGGCATTCTCTTTCATGTTAACAAAATCCTAAAGTACAAGGTAGAGATTCCCAGCATCACTGGGCAGTCCGAGGGAAAAGATCTTACTTGGTGCTTACTCATTGGTGCTGCTCCTGCAAAAAAGAATGGCACACCTCTCACTGTGCAGCACTTCCCTGGGGCTACTCAGCTCCCAGCAAAGAAAAGGGGCTTGTCCCCTTGTGCTGAGTCTATCCCTACGCCTGGAAGTCAAGGAATGAGATTGCCATGTGTGACACTGACTCCAAGCACCAAGCTGGACTGCTGGCACCCCAAAGCTCTGGGCACTGCAGGGCCCCAGCACCCAGTGGTGGGCACGCCTGGCAAGGGCCTCTCTGCTCAGGTGACAACACACCCAGCAGCACTGGGCAGCACACAGCATGCCCCAATTTTGCTGGGACAAACTCCTGGGTGAAAGGAAGGATGTAGGTGGGAAAACAATTCCCCACCAGGAGAGAGATCATCTGCTTGCAGGCACTTAAAGGCACTGCCTGACTGTCCAGCACTTTGCACTCAAGGACTCCTGCTGACTCTAGTGCTGGCCAGTAAGTTGCTGAGGCCGAAACCCCAGAAATTTTGAACAAAAATGCATGTTCTCAGATGTTTTAAAAGGACAGCTAGGGATCTGTTTTAATGGTAAACAATTACATTCCTCTGTCATCTGATACTTTTTAAATTTTGGGGAGGGGGGAAGCTTTCTGAATTTTCAATAGTTCCTTTGTTAAAGCATCTGTTACTCACATAATTGAAAAGATGTTTGTTCAGTGGTATGCTTGAGAGTACAGTTATTTAATCTTAATGATAAAGCCCTGAGGGCAGAAAATCATAAGTAGAAACCTCTTGTTATTTATCAAAAAGAAAAAAAAAAAAACCCAAACCAAAAACCTAGGAAAATAAAGAGAGAACTGAGACACCTCATCTATCTTCAGGCTTAAATTTGTGCTTGATGGAAAATTATGGAGACAATTTGCAATTTGTGAAGTTTTCTGGGAGTGTGGGACCAGCTGAAGTGTGAGGGGGGCAGGAAAGTGGGGCGAAGACAAAAATAAAACAAGGAGAGAAAACTGTTGCATGGCAAGTTTTTTTTGAGTCAAACAAAGAGCTAGTTGTAGTTTATAGCATGACATAACATTTGATTAATTTCTGCCTGGGGATGTTTTCACACTTAACAGTGTAAATCAAAACCTTCTATTAATTACAAAGTGTATAAAAAGATAACCATAAGCAATTTCATGCAGATGCTATACTAGCCCCCTATTTTTTGTTCCCTCTAACGACTGGCTGTTATTTCCTGCAAAATTCCACTGAAATGCTTACACGTTATGAAAGTTATCCAAACACTTCAGAAAACCAAACAGCATTTGCATGGAACACAGGGCTCTCCTGCATATTGAATGACTGCACAGTATCCTCAGGGTAGACAGACTTTATGGCTGTTAAAGGGAAACCGTGTAAGGGACCTATTTTGACCTGCCTTGTGTTTGTGATCATATATAATTTTTATGTGAGAGATTTAGGAAGAAAAATGGCAGAATGGGCTCTGAACTGTACAAGACACTGCATCTCCTGAAGTTTAGTCCCCTGGTAGATGTGCAGGGTTCTCTGCAAGTGCCCAGGGGCCACACTCACAGGCAGAATAAAACCCTCTGCAGGTCAGTGTCCAAAGAGTGGGCACAGCCACCTGCTGCCCCATTGTGAAGAAATACAACCCATCTCACCTATCTGCTCCTCCTCAAGTTCCAGGCGGCTGTCTCTCTGCAGGATACCTTCTCACCCAGCTGCCTTAATTTAGTGAGAACACAAGGCCTAACAAATCCCTCTCCAGTCTGTGTCTGACTAAGACAGACTGGTTTTTGAAATGCTGGTAACTTGTGAGGGCCAGCACAGGAGACATGCTGCTGAAGAGCAGGACTTGGACCAAGGAGTTCTCTGGGTCCATCCTTGCTGGAGACCCCAAGGAGCCCAGCCTCCTGCAGCACCCAAAGAGACCAGGAAGGTACAGGTCTATGGTACCATCCAGCTGCCTGCCATGATGCCTCCCTACAGTGACGTGTCTGTCCACCAGAGCAGCCAAGGAGAGCTGCTGCATGCCATTGCACAACACAACTCCCCAGCCCATGTGTGTTTGTGCACAGCTCGTGCATGGGACTTGCTCTGGAGGAAACCAAGATGAATCACAGCCAGACTTGGAGACAGAAAAAGGTCCCAACAGGTAATTACTAGTATTTCTGTTTCGTTCAATGTATTTTATTGGGAACTTTTTATACCTTGCCAACTAGCAGGCTGGGTTTTTTGGTTTGGTTTTTTTTGGGGGGGCGTAAAGGGGGAGCAGTGGTGCAGTATTTACAAAAAATCCCTGACAACAACGTCATCAGCACCGCAGAAACACAGCCTACTGCTCATGCCAGAAAGTTGAAGCTGCCGATCATGTGTTTTGTGTAAAAGCGAAAAGAAACCTCAAACCCTGCATGTGAAAACCACATCTGCATTATTAGGGGAAGACAGCATGGGGCAGAGTGCTTCGCAGAAAAGCAGCCGTTTCTGAGGGTTTCTTGATAAGAGAAGAGAGAGAGATGGAGGGCACTGACAAGGGCTGGGAGAGTTTCACGGGAATGCTGTAGGCTGAATCAGCTCACACCAACCACACACACCTCGGGCGCGCTGTGATCCTGAACGATCATTAGAGGAACATTAATGAAGAAAGTAACGACCAAAACAGCAACACCTTATAAGCTCTGGATGGTCCAAGCTGTGCACAGAGCAACAGTCCCATGATGGGAAAACATTAATGCTTTTTATATTGGTAATCATCTGCAACATGAGCAATTAAGTACAGTACTAATGGACTATAGCCAAGAGCCTGGTACTAATATTAAAAACTGACAGAGACGAATAGGTTTGGAAGGAAAACTAGGCTGACAAAGACATTTTTATGAAGTGCTTGGGTCTATTTGGAATAACCCAATCAGAGGCAGGTCCAGACCAGCCATGCCTACAGTGACAATAACGCATTCATTGGCATTGTATGATGCCTGCTATGCTTTAAATAAAAACACCCACTGCTTCTACTCAGAAACTTGCACTTTCATTATTATACTCATTAATAAAACAGAAGTTGTCTAACTAATATATAATATAACACTTACTGAAACACTGGCAGCCTTGCCTTATTTTAAAATGAAAACAGTTACTGGAAACAGGAACTTTATTAATGATAAATGAATCAGTTGAAAATGCACACAAAACCTTTCTTTCCCTTTTACCAAAGAAACAAAGAAAACACCGCCCCAACTGAAGCACTCTACCTACCTATAGCACAGCAGCAGCTACCACCACAAACCCTGCTCCAAACAGCAGGGTGCAGAGCAACACATTCCCCAAAACCTTTAAATCTGGCTTTTGCCATCCGCTGTACCATGAATCTCTGGTAGCTTTGCAGAGGCTATAAACACCTTTAGAAAAAGCAGTATTTCTTCATTGGATTTGGTAGACAGAGAGACAATTTTGCCCTCTCCAATGCTTGTATTTTGTGTTTGGGTTTTGTTGGTTGGTTGGTTGTTGTTAATGGGCTTTTTTTTCCTCTCTCTCTTTTCAGCCTTTGAAATTGTGTGTAAAACTCCACCTTGCAAAGGGGAACAGGAGAAGGAAGGAAGGAGGAATGGCAATGTCTGAGCTGGGACATACGTACCATTCCCCTCCACAGCATCCTAAGGATATCACAGAAAGGTGGCTGCCACCTAACAGCCTTGATATGTTACTGCTGATGCAAACAGCCAGTAGCTCCTCTTGGGAGAGAGCTGGTTAACACAATATGGATGCCCTTGAGATCCAGTTGCAGAGATGAATGGTAAGGCTAAGTCAAACAGCAGCAGGGCCAGTGAAGTCAGGGAACTGCCTGTTCTGCCCCCAGTAAGCAAGGAAGTGCCAGTGGGATTCATAAAGGAAAAATCAGGAGATTTACTCAGCATTTGCTTTCCAGATAATTCAATTTCCAGTTTAGCTGTACAGCTGTACAGTTTCAAGTTTGAAAATGTATGTGTGTCCTGAATCATGAGCGTGTGTATTCCTACACTACAGTTCTAGCTTTAGATTAAATGTCATCTGAGCACTTTGCCTACAAATGAACATTACATTTACAGGTGCTGTAGTTAGAATTACCAGCTGAAACAAACCATGACAACCTCATTTACTTTTTTTCAAGTCTGAGGCTTCATACAGCTTTCCTGTAGAGGAAAAAGAGCAGCTAACACTAGAAAAGTAGAGACTGGATGAGTTACTGAGGTTTTTTGTATAAGTGTTTTGGTTTTTCAGACCAGATTTAGTGAAGAACATTTTAGGTAAGCTCAGGGCTAACCTAAAAGTCCTGCAAGATTTTTTCTCCAAATGCAATCTTCTGATAGCCTGCCAGGGATGTGGAAAATTAGGTGTTGCCTCATATCAGACCTTATACAGAACTACATGACAGACTGGCATCCATGAACTCAAATTTGAGTTCTTCAGTGTATTAAGACCAATCTAACCATAAACTAGAATACACTTTTCTCAGACCAGGTCAAGTCAAGCAGAACTGCTTTTGGGTAGCCTGGAAAGGCTTTTCAATCTGGAAGGCATCAGGACTGTTCAGGTTTTCCAGACAGCACAATGGGCTTTGTGGCACTTCAGAGCATCCCCAAGTAACTGCGGAGTCAGTCACACACGAGTCTCTATGCATGGGAGTGCAATGCAAGGCTTTTACATATAAAAAAACTCAAACCACTAGCATTGAACATTGTCAGGAAAGCAGAAGAGAGAGACAGGGGTTCATGGATTATTTGTGAATGGCTCATTTAGATTTCCACAACTACAAGAGATGTACGCTCTCAGTGACTCTAGGGTTTCAGCAAGGCTCCCTCTGCAACCCAAACCCACAGAGACCTAATGCTTATGTGTGCCTGGGTCTCCTCTGTCAAATAACATCCCCCACAGAACATCTGGCAAGGGAAAAGCCACATTGCCAGTTGGAAACCCATCAGCTGGCTTGGGTGAAAGAGGAAGCTCTGAGACTCTCAGGGCTATAATGATGGGGGTGGAAGAGCTGAATACCCACAATCTGATGAGTCAATAAAACAATCCATAACATTTGTCTGCAACATGAAGGCAGGGAAAAGCCCCATCTGATATGCACAGCAACTCACTCACTTCACTCTGCTGCTTGGCTCAACCTCCAGAAAGCTTCTAACATTTATAATGGCACTCATTACATGCACCTCCTCTGTGCACCCAAGCACTTCTGCTGGAGATCTCCCCTGTAAATGAGCATGATCAAATCCCCCACCCTCCATGAGGATGGCAGTATGTCTCTTTGAGAGGCTGACACATCAGGCACTAAGATAAGGAGAGAAACTGCCCACTGAACACAGCTCTGCTGTGCCACCTTCGGCACGGGCAAGTACAATCTCTTCCTGAGCCCAGCCAAGTGACTTGCTTATGCCCAGGAACAAGAGACTGAATTTCACTTATCTGAGCCGAAAATTGCTGAGCTTTTATTCACATTTGCTTGTCTAAGGAAAAAAAAACAGAAGAAAAAGAAAAAAATAAGATAAAAGAAAAAAGAAAAGAAAACCCCCAAGAGTTGTTTCTAAAAACCAAATCAAAACAACATTCCAGCTCCAGTATTTTATTCAATGTGTGCTGGCTTCACAAGCCCTGGAAGTTATTATCTACATGGGAAGAATAAGAATTCAACAGTTCTGACCAGCAACAATGGCTGCAGAGAAAGAGTGTTTGGCAGCAGCTCGCAGGCAGGGAGGAGGGAAGAAATGCCATCAAGAAGAGGAATGCAACGCTCGGCATGACCTACAACACTAACAGCACCCTGCATTATGGGCCACCCCATTATTTTGATCAAAACCACAATCTGCTTAATTGGTATTCCTAAAAAATGATAGAAGACAAGTGTTTTCATCAATTAGCTGCTGTTTCTTATTTTTCCTTGAGTATGTTTTCCTCAATTTTTCAATTTCCTCAATTTTTGCAACAGCTTTTAACTGGAAAGCTGTTGCAAAAATTAAGAGCTATACCAAAGAAAAATCATATGCTTTTTTTATTTACTTAGTCACTGGAGACAGACACTCTGGTTTAAATCACAATGGATTATCTGACTAAACTGTTGGGGAACTATTTACTAAATCTTTAAGAAGACTCTCTCTCTTTTTCTCTAATTCCTTATAAAATGCTTTGAAGGCTTTCCAAAATAATTTTTTCATTATTAAACAAGCATTTCAGATTTGTTATCTTACCTTTCATAATGTCTGCGAGTACATGTAGCAGCACTTGTGCTTCCAGGGTTACCACCTAATTCATCATAAATATGTTTCCATTGTCGACGGGCTGTTATCTGTAAAAATGGCAATGGAAAATTTAATCTTGCATCTTTACAGATTCTACAGCATTTGACTTCACAACAACAAATGCACATATGACACTTTCAGAACAGCATGTACTACAAGCACTATAAAAGCCCCTACAGAATATATAGAGTACACAGAGCTTTGGGTGTATTTTCTTTTTTTTTTGTTAAGTTAACACTGTGTCTATTTTCTTTCTCTCTAAAATGGAGTGATCTGACTGATTCATTATCAAGTCACAAGCGATACAGACTCACAAAAGAGAATCTCAATCAATATAGGGTCATTAACCATCAGAAGTTATGCAGACAAATCCCACGGTGAATTATGAAAATGAAGCTCAAACCATATTCAGCACAAATAATGATTACATAGTTATTTTAACTGAATTAGAGAAAATAAATCTGCTGCAAAACCCAAATCCACCACAGAATTCTGTAAATCCACAAAACCATAGTCTGTAACTATATATGTTACAAGCTGTTTGTTTTTATCCATTTATATCTGTAAAATATATAAATCAAATAGTACTGAAATCTTAACATACTCCAATGTTAATATTTGAGCTGTGTACTTTATTGGACCATGCTGATGAAAATAAACATCTTGTAACATATTGAGTTGCATACCATGGTTCTGGGGTTTTTTTGTACAGAAATTAGGATTATACAGAATAACAGATGGAAGACCTGGCAAAAGGATTGTTTCTGAATACCAATTCATTATTTTATATATTCTGCTATATTTAAAACAGGAAGAGAAACAGGAATAGGACAAGTACAACAGATCACCCTTGTTTGCCTGCAGCTCATAAAGAAAGCTGGTAGAAAACTGGTGGGGGCAATTTGGGGAGAATTTTGTCATTTGCTGTGGAATGCTGTGGAATTTAATATATTCAGCCCTGGAGGCTTCTTTGGAGTTACCCACAGAGCAGTCAATGGCGTTTACTGAGGAGCTAAAGGCAGCAATCAGTAGAGAACAAATATTACAGCTTGCAATCTGAGGCCTGTAATTTTAATCTAAACAAGAGGAGATAGCTACCATCATTAAATATTACAGGGTAAGAGGTGTTTCTGTTTCGCTCAATATAAAGGGAAAATCCTTCCTTTGCAGAAATTATTCTCCAAAGCCAAAAGCATGGCTGGAGTCTTATCACTTGATAACGTAACAATTTCTTCGAATTTATTGTTTGCAGAGTTCTCCAGAGAACAGCAGTAGCTTTAATTCACTATTAGCACCTGACCATAGTTTGCACCTACTGATACTTCAAAAGAAAAAAAAAGAAAAAAAAAAAAAAAAAAAGGTGTTCTATCTTAAATCTTATATAAAGCTAAATTAATTGACTTCATTCACTAATTTTATTTTCTGTCTTTTATAATAAACCCAAAGACTAACAGCACAAGGATTCAAACAATTCAAGGATAAATTACACACAAGCAAATTATTTAAATACAAATCAAACACTTATCTGATGATAAGGTTCACACAAAGTCTGTTTTGTTTTAGTTCTTATGCTGTCTCTTCCCCAGGCTACCCACACTTCTTATTATTACTACTAAAGTGCTTGAAGAACCAGAGTCCTAATGAGCCATAAAGAACATCACATCCTGAGAATATGAATGGATGCTTCTTATGCAACCCAAAAAGTCAAACGAGAGTTGGACCAAGTATCCTGCTCTGCTGTGGAGGAATGCCTGGATGGGAAGCTACCTCTGGTCCTGCCTCCCACATTCCACCAGTCCTCAGGACAGACAGGACAGAGGTGTGGCCAGATAGCCCTCGCCTTCTTGGAGCTCCCAAAAAAATCATAGATCCCTTGAGGACTGCCACAATCAAACCTCTGACAGGCTCACAGATGGGGGAATGAAGGTGCACAAAGCTGTTCTGGGGTCTGTGCTCTGGCCCTCTGACAAGCACAACCTGGCTGGGCTTGCAAGGCTGTCCAGGACCTGAAGCCTTGGCTAAGAACAGTGATGCTGAGCAGAAAATTTAAATGAAAGCCAAGGATGATTTAGCAGGAGGACTACTGTAAGTCCCTGTTAAACATCCTGATGTGACTAAGAAGCACGGTCTCCATTTTCAAAAGGAGAACTTTAGAGCCTTAGTCTCACTTACCATGAGCTGCCTCAAGAGTTGATACTGAAGTTGGAACAATAGTAAACATAACTAAGGGGAAAAGTGAATCCCTTTGAAGTCCATGGATCATTTTTTGTCTCTCTTTCTTCTAAGCTGCTTAGAATAATAGTATTTTCACAAACATTTACCCAGTTCTATCCAATTCTACATCTGCAATGGACCAGAGTTCCTTGGCAATTAACTGAGTTGTGCCCTCCCACAGAGGGAGTTTAAATTTGACATTCCCTGAAACAATTGTTATTCTAACAAAGCCTGGGGTTGAGTTTTCCCTTGCTCTGGAAAGTTTATTTTTTATGCTTAATAAACTTCAAAGGACTAAAGGAACTGATTAATTACATCCTTAAACAATCTGAACAAAATGCTTCACTGAGGAAAGTGCACTCTCGTCATGCAGGGCAGGACTGCTCAAGCTGGATGTTCCTACTGACCATATGCAAACTGAGGACATTTATCACACAAGTTCTTCCCACCCACCTCAGTGACCCAACTTGCCAAAGAGTCAGGAAAGGATAATGCTTGCCAATGCTTTGCTTTTGGTTGTGGTTGCTACCAAAAATGTCTGCCTCTGCTGCTTTAGTTTTCTGATTTGTTTTTCCTTAGTCCTAATAGCATACACATCACTCCCAGTGCCTGCCATGTTTCTGGAAGTGCAGGATAGTCCAGGCTCATTAATTAATTGAGGTGATTTCACAGGCCACTGTCATCTCTGACAGATTCACATTCCAATACTGGCTTTAGTTTTAAAGTGGCCTTCTGGGTTGCAGAACCCTCCCACAATTTGCTCCAATCTACAGCTTCAAAATCCTTGTGCTGGGCCCATTGGAAGCCAGCACCTTTGAAAACCTCTGTGATGTCTTCCCCAACCAAGAGAAATCCAAGTTAAGCAAAGAGACTGGCCGGTCCAGGGATGTAAGAGCAGATCTGATCTGATTTCTATAAGCACAGTATTATGCAGTGACTGGTAGTCAGGTAAAAACAAATAAAAGCAATGATCTTATCTATTAAAGCAGAAGACTGTTTACAAACATGCTTTTAACGGTGTCTTCTGCTTTGAGAATTCTTAAGGTCTTCTGCACTGCCATCCTACCTCCCAGCTCCCTTCCTTGTGAAAGGCTTCTTGCTTATTTCCTGCTGCAAACATAATGGGGGATTTTCTGGTCATGGAACATGATGTTCACAGCTCTCTTCAGAGCTCTGGGAATTAGTTTTGTATGAAACAAACCCAGTTAGCTTTGCATTCCACTGATATACCAATTTCATCAGGCCTGCCCAGACACAGGACTGATGTATGCGTCAATCACTATTTTTTAAAAACTAAAGCACTTCATTGTTGCTTCCAGGAGGCAGCAGCTAAATGGGATCCCACTGACCTTTGGCAAAATCTAAGCTGCTACATACTGAAGGTTAAACTCCACCTAATTTTCTTTTTATCCTTTATCTTTCTAAGACATCTCCAGGTAGAGTCCATTCAGCAGCACAGCCTTCTGCAAACATGCCAAGGCACTCCTTTTATGTTGGCTCAGAAGGAAAAATGCTACTTCATAATTTGCCAAGGTCAACTCTTTAGGAAAGTCCTGGAAGTTTCCCATCTATGAACTTCTGCACCTTTTACTCACTTGACTTAGGGTGACTGAGGAAATCCCAGGCAACAGCTGTTAGATGCCACTGCAGCTGAGCCCCCTACAACATGGCATTGTTTCACATTTCATCCAGTAATTTGGGGACATTTCAAATCATTCATACTGTGAAGGTCTGCTATAGAGAGTGCTTTCCAATGCACTCTCCTATTATTAGTAACAAAGATGCTCAACTCACATAGCTTTGTTTAAGAGAAGTATGATTCCACCAATTATAAGGAGACACCTTCATCTGTTAAAGTCTCAAACCAGTTTTTATGGATTGCTGTTTTTATTAAGCCTTGTTCAACAACAAGTACAAGGGAGTGTGGTATTACACAGTTATAAATGACAACTAACTAAGAATTAGTAATCAAACAGAAGAGAAATTACTCTCTTAAGTAGCTGAAATGGAGAGCACTTAAATATGACACACGCTCATGACTTGACACTATTAGATACCCTGTATGTATATCCCATATACAAAGGTAATACTCTCTGTCAAGCCTCACTGCATCCTTTCCCCCAGGGGGAAAGTCAGATGGCTAAGAAGGTTGTTCTCTGCATCTCAAATCCAATTCCTGTCTGTTCTCAGTCACTTTTAGATCCTTAACTGACAGGACTGGACTGAAAAATATCACAAAAATCTTCTGTGAATCTGTGCAAAAGCTGAAAAACACCACACATGATCCATGCTTGTTTCTCAATAATGTTTTTTAGACTGCATCAAAACACCTATATATGAACAAAGTGGACAAGGCAGTGGATAAAATTAAAAATGGGCAGGCTATAATTGTTCTGCCAAATAAAAGGATGTAAAGTTTGCAACTGCTTTAACTGGGAAGGTTTCTATGCTTGAAAAAAAACATGTCATCTGACTACTTTAACTTTCCATATGTCATTTTAAGCAATCTTTTATCTATTTCCTGTTCATAAAATGGCTGTCACATGTTGAAGTCAAATATCTACTTTTAAATATCATTTTCTTTACAATACTTCCAAGAGAAAAGACCAATTCCTATCTCAATGCACACACCAGAAACTTGTGAAATTTTAAAACCAATTAAAGATGATGAAGTCCTTTTTATGGTTTGCTCAAGTCAGTTGGAAGGGGCCACAGAAATAAATGCATATTAAACAGGGCAGGTTTGAGAAAGCCGTTGCACTTCACTTCTCCTCATCAATAGATGGTGGCACCGTGTATGAGAGTGGTGGATTCTGCTCAACATTGAATTAAAGCACTCACTTGAAATTTCTGCATCTAAGTAGACCTGCCTAAGATCCTAGAACTGATAATTGAGGTCCATGTCACCCCTACCATCCACTGACTTGTGAAAAATGAAACAAATAAAACACAAAAGCTTCTCAGCAGTGTTTGCCATTATAAAGTATATACAAACTAATGCAGTTGGCAAACTCAATGCCTATCAACTGGCCATAAAATAATAAAACCCAGGGTGTGCACAGGGCAAAGTATTGCAACAGCTATCGATTTAATACTCAGGGAATTTAAAGCAAAGGAAGATCCATATCGAGGATGAGACTGTTAACAGAAGAGAATGAGGTCAGGAAACCTCATGCTCCATATACAACTTAAATTGCATCACAACAGTCCTCCCAACTTCAGCTTGCCTGCAAAGAGCACAGATGCCACTCACACCATAGAAGCAGGATCAGACCCATCATTTCAGACACAGTCACTCTCCAATGAAAGCTGGGCTCATGGCTATGTCAGAGGGTGTGAGCTGTGCTTGCCTCACCATTTACTGAATAGGAAGCAATTGCTTAGTTTACTCTCTATGAAGAATAAGCACTGCTGGTACATTTTCATTCAAGGTGACAAATGCCCCTAAACAACAGAGAACATCTGTCACTGAGAAAAGGACAGGAGCTTTGAGACAAGTGTGGACTGAAGCTACTCTGGCTGGCATCCTCTTGTATGTGATCCTTCCCCTCTGATCCTGTCACGTTTCTCAAACCTGGCTCTGTGGCCTTGTGGTCACAAATTCACAATCCTGTTCTTGCTCTCCCTCAGGTATAAAGACTCACCTGCTCCAGCTTGTCTAAATCCATCCCTCTCCCTCTGGCACTAAAACTCAGATCTCCCCAGCAAGCCACCACTTTGGCATCCCTGCTTCTGAACTCAGTCCCCTCAAGCAAACCTGAAACGTTGCTGTGAAAATTGCTCACCTTACTGAGCACTCTGAACATGCCACTCTCCCTTCAATCTCCCTCCTGGCCTTCCCTGGTGCTCTTGGATCAAGTTCAAGATTTTAGCCCTCATTTTCGTTGCACTTTACAACTGAAGCAATTACTGCTCATAATTGCTGTAACGATCTATCTATGGTAGCTATTCATTCATACATACCCATGAGCACGCCTACACACACCCCTGTACATAAGCATGGTATGTGCTGATTAATGAAAGATAGAGCAACAGTAAAAGCCAAATCAAGCATATATTTTTTTAAAGAATGTTAGATTTCACATTTCACAAAATCCCAGGCACACCCATGCTAACCAGCCCAGGCTGCTGATGTACAGAGCAATGTGCTCTACTGCATGGAAGGAAAACAGTGAGTTTTGCATTTTGGTTCAAATGACTTTCAGTTTCTTGATAGTGCATTTTTTCTTGTCATTTCTCTACAGAACAGATATGTCCCAGATTACTTCATAAACAAAGCAAAAATAATTTCTTTCATCTAACTGTGGCAGGAACTGAACAACTTAATCTGATCATTGTGTGCGAAGAAAATATTTCCAGTGACGACATCTTCCTATGTCAATTGTTTTTTTATTACAGATGTCATCTCGATGTGCCATATTAATGCAGCTCTTTCTTCTCATTTCAAGATTTTAATCTGAGTTTGTTGCTTTAATATTTTATTGGTTCAAAATACATGCTGTAAAATCCGTGGCCATCAAATTTTCCTATGAGCTAAAAATAAACTGCTCTCGTCAGATATGGTTAGCTGATAAAAAGTGTCAGAGACTTTTCTGAATTACTTTGATAACTTCCTGTTTATGTGGTACTGACCCTTGTCTAATAAAGATCTTTTACACTTGGAATAAGAGAAGATTCTGCAGCATACTATTCCTTAATGGACAATGCTGATTACTTTTGAAAGCCTTTAATACATTTCCCATATTAGACATGAACAGATGTCAGAGATGTTGCCAAGTGAAATTTCTTTTATGCAATCTTGGCTTGTTGTACAATAATAGCCCTTTCTCAACATGGGAAAAAATTACAGACCTAACTAATTTCCTTGACAGAGAAGAGTTACATATGTTTTCCACTTGGAGTTTTTACGACAAGTTTACAATTTTGCCAGATCTGGAACTAATTGGGACCATTTCCAAAAATGGCCCAATAAACCCACAATGAGTACAGCTAGTCTAAAATGCAGCAAATGATTGTTTGCTTTTATATTTTTTTTCTAACAGGGAAAAGTTAGATTGCACAATTATTTCATTTAAGTTACTTAAACACTTACTGTTTCATATCCTCCCAGTTTTTGAGCAGCTTGAAACATAGTCCAAAGGTTAACTGTTAGAGGGACAATAAGTATTTAGATAAGCATTGCATTAGCCAACATATTTCAAAGAAATGTAAATTAAACAGTTTTAAAAAAAGAAAAATGTAGAAAAAAAAAAAGCTCACAGCCCCTGAAAAAGCTCCTGTGAAGCATTTTCCAAAGAGGTATTTACATAATCTGAAGAGTAAATATTAGCCCATACTATATATATTTTTAATTACATATAAGAGAACGCACTTACAGATTCCTTAACAGGACTGGAAAAATACACTGAGACAAAGGTAATGGGCTCATTTGACTTTGCTGATAAGAGACACGGTATAATGACTGTAGCATGTTTCCATAACTTTGATAATAAAAATTACTAACTGGGAAGAATGTTACTTTTAATTATTTGTTTAATACCGGTTTCATTAGCAAGCAAGCAAGACCCACACACTGAATCACAGAGCAGGCCTATTGATTAGACAATATCCAATATTTACTGCAGCTCAGATAATGGGCTCCGTAATCAATGAACAATGAGCTGCGTTCTAGCGGGCCCTGCGTGAATGAACCCAGATGGAGCACGAATGAGCATTACTGGAATAATTGTGCTGTGGCTGGTTGTGCCTTGCCTGTGGCTCTGGGGTCAGAGCACAGAGGCAACTCAATTCAAAAGATGTGTTGGGAGAGAGTTGTTATTTCCTGCACCACTTCTCCCCTTTCACGTGCTTTTCATCCCGGCCCCTGTCCCATGGGGTCAGTGCTTGCTGGTGTCTATTTCAT
The DNA here is from genome assembly GCA_013397555.1 of Urocynchramus pylzowi. Lineage (NCBI taxonomy): Eukaryota > Metazoa > Chordata > Aves > Passeriformes > Fringillidae > Urocynchramus > Urocynchramus pylzowi. Next base: position 86,675 of record VZRH01004486.1, on the reverse strand, counting down.
TTTATTTTATTTTATTTTATTTTAATTTTTATTTTATTTTAATTTTAGCTCATTTAATTGTTAGAAGAAAAATCCATGTCAGTCCTATCAAAGGTGTATGCACAATTCCACCAACAGTGACTCCCCACAGATACACTACAAATACTTGAGGTCAGCAGTAACGCTGCGGACCGTGGAGAACGGGATCTCCTTCTCCATGGGGGGATGCTCTGCTGTACTGTACGTACTGCCTCTTCCCAACAACCTATTTATATTGGCAATGTTTGCACAAGCCTTGCTGGACAAATACAGAGCCCCATCCTGCAAACATTTCTGCTCTTCTCAACATACTTTTGGTATTTAAGTACTTGCCAGATCAGGCCCCTACTACATCATGAACGTCAGGCAAGTTTCAATGTATTTCAGCTGAATGTTAGCAGCAGGACCTACCCCCAGTGGGCAACTTTAGAAATAATACTTTAGCTTGTCTTTTAAGCCCACCTTGTCTCTGTGCTTGATGGAATG
>VZRH01004486.1:55178-86099 GCA_013397555.1 Urocynchramus pylzowi | reverse complement strand
AGAAAAAAAAAATTTCAACACAAAATGTTCTGAAAGCTTCATTGAACCTTGTACTGCTTCAAAGCTATCAAGAGCTTTGCTTAGGCCTTGATTTAATCTGAATCAATGCATAATGCAACGAAGCTGTTCATAGTACATTAATTTTACTCCCATTTCAAGCAGCCAGTTTTCAGACAAACACTGTAATCATTCTGAGTTATATAAGTTTATAATGGCTGCTGGAGGCCTGTTGCAATCAGTGCCAATTGCTATTAGGTATGTAAATTGTTATGTAAAATATACAGGTTTGACATTCTTCATCAAAATAACACATGGTTTTAATCTAGGAGATAAATTAGAGTAAATAATATTTCAATCCATGGCGTTTTCCCTTTAAGGAAATAAAGTATCATTCAATCTATAGATAAGGAGGAGAAATACCCCCATTTACAGCTTTTGTTGAAAACTGTGAAAGATCTATATTGTGCTGGAATATTTATGCAAAATTCAGTTTCAACTGTATCTTTTCCACATACAATTAATTTGCAGATTGTGGCACTACAAACTGTACATGCCAAAGCAATTCTCAAGACTGCATTCTGTATTAAGCAGATACAGTCTGGTTTTGTTCTCCATAGTCAGTAATTTATTAACTAAAAACACATTTTGGGGCTTAAAAATATGATCCCTTTTGTGCCTTTCTTGACCACCTTTAAATGTCTTCCTTTAATATTTGTCCTTTCATAAAGAACATCTGGGCACAATAAAGATACGTCATATTATTAACTCAGAAGAAAGGCATTACAGACGCTGCAGATTTACAAAACAGAAAACTACAGAGTTTTCAACATGCCTATTTCTAGTCATAATCAGCGGATTTAAACCTATAAATATCCGGCAGCAACTACCCCAGAAGGAAGAGATGCAAATCTAGGCATAAGACAGTGAAATGCCTGGGCTGGAAAATATGTAGAGATAAACATGGTCCCTCCCCATCCATAAGGCTTTAAAATAGGCTTTGTGTGCAATTGCTTTCTCCAGAGAAGCCAAACCATTCTAAAATGTCAACAAGAAAGTGAGAAAAAGGATACTTACTCTGCTTAAAACCTAAATAGGGTATTCGTTCAATTGGTGTTTTCCTTTCTTTCATATATTTATAAAGAGCCACAAGGAAAGCCTGCTCATCAGCTCTGCATTCTTCACCTATGGCAATCTTTGATTTATCCTCACTTGAGCCTTTCTTACAGTTGCTGTTGTTACTCTTGGGTTTGGGCAAAGCTGACTTAGCCTCACATTTTACCTGGGAAAAGAAAAGATGTCATATCAGATCTGGGTAACCTTTAATTTTCACTTAAGTAATAAATACCCTCTCCTAGCAGAATGGATTGTTGAAAAAAATGAAGGCCAAACCATGCGACTGTGTTTGAGGGGAAACAAAGGAAGCTATTTATAGAGCTAAATATCTTGTTCTGAATCTTAGTCACAACATTTTTAAACAGCCACATCTTTAAATCATTATAACTCACTGGTAATGCTCTCCAGATCTGCATTTTTATGACTATACATTGCTATGTCACAGCTTCTATCTTTCACATACACTTGCCATTAGCAGGTCTAATAATAACCCTTGTTCCAGGATTGACACTGAGCATTGTTAACTCCCCTAGACAACCCTTGGAGCTGTGGGTGCTCAGCCCCTTCCAGGAATGCTCAGCAGCCAGCTCTGAAATGACACATTTTTCTCTCCTTTGGCCCACCAAAATACATGCAAACCGTGGCAAGCTTTATCCAGGCAGAGCCTTCAGCACATGAGTGGAGGTTCTGCTGTAGCATGGACTCAAGTCAAATGAATTTGAGCCTCTTAAACTTGAGCACAGCCCTAAGCATGGTGCAGAAGGGAGAGGCTGGTAGCTGGAGACTTTCCTGGTAGACACTGGCATCCCCAATGCACCTAAGTCCCAGAGCTCCATGTCTCCCACTGGACTGCCCAGCAGATGTGTGCCAGTCAGGAAATCAATAAATTGGAACCACTTCACCTCTCCTCAGTATTCATACATGAGGAAAAATACCCAGAGAGACTGGCTTAATCCTGCAGCCCCTCTTGAAGATAATCCTCTCACTGAATGAAGCAAGTTACAAATCGAGCGTTTACGTAAGGTATGTATACAAAAAAAACCAAAAAACACCCAACAATAAACCAAAAAAACCCCAAAACAAACAAACAAACAAACAACCCAACAAAACCCACCAAAAAAAAAGAAAAAAAAGAAAAAAAAAGAAAAAAAAGAAAAAACAGAAAAAAGAGCAGAAACCTGATGTTTAAAAGCTGTACATGACCAAGACATTGGGACCATGAGATCAATAAATTTCCAATGAAATACTGAAAGTTCTCTAATACAAGGTAGTGGAGATAGTTACATATATTTTAGATTTGTACTATTTCTTCAGTGCTTCTGAGTGCTGTCAGGAGCCTTCTAGTAGTTCCATAGCCCATCCAAGACATGTCCTTTGTGCTTCCAGAGGGATCAGGGAGGCTCTAAGAGCCAGTACTTGGTATTTTAGGAGGATACCAGAGGAGAGGAGGGTATCCTGCTGTGCAGGAAGGCAATTGTTCTTGGTCAAGCAACCCATGGACCCTCCAGAACTGTCACTTCTAAACCAGGTGCTTTCTGAATACTTGTTGGCAATTTGGAAGCAACTGCCATGAAGAGCATTATGTAAGTGCTTGTAAACAAACAACAAACATATCACTGGAAAGACCACAACCATAATATGGTTATTTTAACTTAATAAAAGATATTCTGGCATTTCAGGATCAGGAAAAGCAAAATCTTTGTACTGCTCCAGGTATTAACTTTGCAGAGAGTATTGAGTTCAGGTGATCTGCTCCACAGTTTTCCACAGATGCTGGACAAAGCAATGGTAGCTCCTAAGCAGAGTGGACAAGTGGTCACGACTTTCCATGGCAAGAGATGCTGATGAAAAACCTCCAGTACTGGCCACTGGAGGGTACAGGCTCACTCCTCCCAGGCAACGCAGCAGGGACTGGGAAATGGACTTCCTGCAGGATTTTTTTTGATCACTTGCAGCTGAAGTATGTCCAGTGTACTGCTTGATACTCTCCAATTGCACAGTTCAAAGAGCTGTTGTCTTCCTGTAGCACAAGACACCATCCTTTGCGTTTTAGTAATAGATATCCTTGTTGATTAAAATTTCATAAAGATCATGGGTTTCATCCAAAACTCAGAGGAGCTAACAGGGTTTTTTTTTTTTTTTTCCTATTAAATGAACTTTGGACTTCCTCATCCACTTTTCAGGTCAGAGCTGTAATTCCTTGATTTTTTTTACTTTGGCACCTCACAAAAATTATTTAGCAGCTTCCAAAGTTTAGATTACATTGTCATAGGTTTCAATGCTTCACCAAAGACTGAGTTAACACTCCCAAAAGGAATGCATTACTTCAATAATTCTAGGACTTTTAATTGGAGCTGCAAATTTGGAACAAATTCACTGGACCTGGGAACAACTTTTCAGTTTTGTCACCCACTTGTTTGGATTTTCTTTTTCAAACTGGACAATTCAGAACTATGTTTGCAAAGACAACCTGGGCATGAACTCTAAGTGAAACCAAAGCTCACAGCTGTGCAAGCAAACTAATGGCAAAGGATACTACCCTAAAGGAGACACAGGCAAAGTAATGTTAAGAAAGCCACCAGGAGTGGGAAAAACCCGTGGTACACACAGCCTTCCTCTCTTGGTCTACAGAGAAGCAAGGTCAAAGCCCCTGTGGAACTCAGAGGTGTCAAAATGCGATGGGCGGACTCCAAGCAGTATCAGGTTCTACAAAGCTTTGGTGGAGGCTACAATGCTTCATCTGTTCAGCATCTGAGGCCCAAGCCTCACTTCTGGAACCTTCCCACCATCTGACAGGCAATATGGATGAATGCCATGACCAACGATTAATGAGAACAAAAAGGGCCAAATGCCATTCTGGGTAACACCAGAGTAAATCCAGTGTAAGCATATCAAAACCAGTGAGAATGATGCCAGATTTGCTCCAAGCACCACAAACTGCCCTTCTCTTTCAAAACACAAACCCAGTGCCACAGCTGGGTTAAGATGGATAAGATGGGGGTGTACTGAGATGGGGTCTGGAACATCTGACCATCTCCTGCTGCGTGTTCCATCAGAGGTGCATGATCCATGACCAAATGGCCAGTGAACACTCATGGGTACAACTGTGTGTTTGTCTTACCCTGCCAGAGGTCACACACAACACAGACCACAACAGATCTGCATTTTACAGTTTCCATCAGATAATGGTTGAGGCAGTCGGAATAAATCTCCAGAACCGAGAGCAGGCCAGGCCACCTGTGGCCACAGGAAAAGCATATCCTGGCAACTTTCAAACTAATTTCCTAGATCCTGTCGTACAAATGAAGTGAGAGGTTTACTTCAGCAATTGCACTAGGAGATGTAATTAATAGATTCATTTGGGGACAATTTCCATGTTTAACAAGTTAATCCTTTCAGTTCCTCAAAATGGTCAGATCAGCCAGTTTTAAAAAGCATTAGAACACACTTTGAATGGGGAACACTCTCTGGGAAGATGAAGCAGGTACAATGAGGGTCATCTGCTGGAGCCTGCAAGTTCCAAAAGCCTGTCCAGTACTGATGACACATCAAGTATGAAAGCCTCCAGAGTCCTGGGAGTGTTTTGAGGGAAGATCTTGATATATCCCTTTCCAGGAGAGCTGATCGTGCTGGACTAGATGGCCTTGTATTCCTTTCCCAGCCGTGGAGGGAACTCCCTGGCATCTTCCCCAGGAGGCACTAAAATTGATGCAGTGACCACCAAAGAGATCAAGAGAGCAAAAGCAAGAAGTGGCACGCAAAAGACCCACTCTCCCTGGCAGCACCTGCAGGTCCAGGACCACACCGCCTGTGATGCCATCACTCTACTTCTAACAAGTCACCCACACTGGAATTGACCCAGAAATGCTCCTACCCAACCAGACACTTTTCCTTGTCAGGTTAACTGTGAAACCCTCAAAACTATCTGCTGATAACTCAAGACAAACATGCCTGATGAGAAAGAGCTAGGTTTTAAGAATTAAGCTTTCTAGTCACTGGCAGTTGAGAACATGAAATTCAGCAAGTCATGATAACTATGCAGCTTGCATTGGTCTTGACAGGCTCAAAACCACAGCCTTTGGAATGCCCCTTCTGCTGTTTCCCAACCCAAACCATACAGCCACTGCAACTCCATCAGAGCCGTCACCCCGCCACTGAGAAATGAGGCAGCTGCCAGACACTGAGTGACATGATCTGAGAATGCAAGCAGCACAACTTCTGGTCAGAAGGGATTTTATCTGTGACAAGAACATAGCCAGGACTGCTAAATGCTTCAGCATCTGATGCAAGTGGATGAATCCCATTTACATGAGCAGTGTTCAATCCTGCTCTCCATGGACCCATTGTCAGCTTTAGTCAGACATGGAGCACTCACAGAGGAGGATAACCAATGGTGAACCCCAACATGGAGCTTCAGATGACCACATCCTAACAGTTCCCAGCAACGAGAAGATGGTAGGTGGATCTCTATTTCTCCCCTTCCCCAAATACTCTCCTCCTCCCTCCCCAGTAATGCACAGGCAGGGTCTGCACAAAGTGCAGTACATCTGCTATGGAGGGTTTGATTCACTGTCCTCCTCTCAGGGAAGTGTATCCACAGCCCTGAGACACAGATTGATGTGAAGAGTCACAGTGAAGTCAGTGTGACTACATGCAAGGACATTATATCATGAGCATGTCTATTATTTATAATGAAATTAAGCTGGCCAAGATAATTAATGCTATTAATATCTGCACAATGATGAGCACAGTATGACTAGATAAATAGGTGGAATTACTTCTTATCTGAAATATCCTCCCATCTGACTACTAGTGTGAACCCAAAGATAAACAGAGAGGATAAACAATTTGGTATGAAGTGTTACTGTTGTTTTTAATTATCTAATACCTATATATCAGGTACTGAAGAGGCAGAACTACTTGTGCTACAGTCTGGGGTGCTTTGACAATATGGTCCACGCCACAGTGCACTGGCAATATTTTGACATGAAAAATGGCTTGGGGGAAGGGGGAATTGAGGCAAATTGAGACATTTTCACACAACGGATTTTGCACATTCTTTCACAGAGAAAACATTCAGACAAACTCTATAATATCTGGCAGGACCCTGCAACTCACACACCAGGCTCCATCACCTCTTACCATGCCTGTCTAATACGATAGTACAGACTCCAACTGAGCACAATAGGGCACAAAAAGAAGAGAAACAATGACTTAAGGGCAGAGTTTCATCATGAACTTCAGCCTCTTTTATCGTCATCAACAGAAGGCACAATTTTAACTGAACTCCTAGGGAGGAGGAGGAGGAGGTGGAATTTAATTTGCCTTCCTGTGAGAAACTGAGAGCAGAACACTCCTACTTGACCTCTTTAACCTCCTAATCTCCCAGGACATTCACTGTGTACAACAATACCAACGCAAATGGATCTATAGATTCACTGTATTTCCTAAAGAGATGGTCACAACAATGGAAGTGTTTTTCAGATACACATCCATCTAATTTACTGAAACAATATATTTGGGAGGAGTTGGTGTAAAAATTCAGTATATGCAAATCTCTTTAGCTGTTTAGCTTAAAAATATAAGCGACAAAGTTCTGTCTCAGATAAAAATCAACTTTGCTTTAAGTAATTTTCCATCTTTGCACTTTAGAGTTTCTAATTAAATCATGTTGAAAGGAGCCATTTGTGCTGCTCTTTTTTTTAAGAGAAAACCAAATTCCTGTCTAAAACCACCCAGACAACACAGAAAATAGGATGCAATTTATACTACAGAAACTCCATTTTAAAATATTTTAAGGAAAAGACACAAACCCACAAATATCTAAGGAGATTAAGTCTATAAACACTAATCAGTGATCCAATTTTTACTTGCAGTATGGGCTAAGCTCTGCAGCACATACAGAAGACTCTGTAAAAAGCATGCACTATTCAGCAAACCGTGGAACATGCAGCTCAGCAGTAAGTATTAAAGAAACAGCCTGGATTTTTTTTAAGCTTTCATACTGAGTTTGTGCATTTTTTTTTTCCCCAATTTAAAAATGTCGAGATCTTAACATCAGGGTAATGTCATTTGTGTTTGCTTCTTAGAAACCATTACTGAGGCAGCTCTTGTTTCATAGTCTGTTTATCTTCAAACTTATATTTAGAAGTACATTGTAACAGGGTGAGCTGCTCCCAGGTTTATTTTTAATTCGTAGATACTGTCACACACTATGTTTGTGTGTCACAGAATGTGAAAACTAACACTAGATGCCAAGAAAGCTTAAGCACTACCAGTTACCAACAAGCTGATAGCATTAGGTTGTTAGGTGATTATAATTGCTGGTAACTTCAAACACAGGCATGATTTAAAGTGAAAAATAAAACTTTTGAAAAAAATTTTACGTTTACCTCCCCAAGAAAGTAAGTTACACACTAAATGTGAAACCACATGCTGGGAAACAAAGGCAGGGTTGTACCTAAAAAAGAAGAGAGTGCCGAAAAGAGTATTATTAAGTGATTTACCTTGGCAACAGCTTTGCTTTCAGAATTATTGTTGGAATCCTTAATGCCATTTAATGAATCTCTTCTCTGTGGGCATGGCTTCTTTTTGCGCGGTCTGCCTTTAAGATTTGGCGCTGAAAATTAATGGAGAACACTTTGAGCACATTGTCTTATACCGGATTCTTAACAGCCGAAAGCATAATAAATAATTCCACTACAATCACTCACAGAAATGTACACATCTGTCTACAGTAAATGCTTATTATGAGATTCCTGTCCTCTATGGGTTACATCTTGACACACTATACATTTCTATAGAATATCCCCCAAGGCTAATCTATTCTGCTTTCACATAACTAATTAATATAAAGTCAAACACTGGTCTCCCAAGGACTCAGAGAGAAAGCACAAATATTTCTCCCTGGTACAAAAAAGAACAAAATTTAATATTAATAGGCACCTTTGCATTAATCACCCTGCTGCCTTTATTTCTAATCTTCAAGCAAGAGTACTAACTGCTATTTCCAACTTTGGGAAACATCTGGCATTGGAAATGCTCTGAAATATTGAAATTCCTTACAGCTCCAAGAAATGTTTATATATCCTGTCAGTCTTGTCAAAGTTTTTCTAAAAAAGTTTAAGAAAAAAATAAAAAAATTACCCCTGAGTCCTGAAAGGGATCAAAAAAAACCCCCTTAACAACTAGTTCTGGAAGTTGACAAGTACTGAAATAAGTGATTGATTGTTTCATAAGGGTTACATACCACACATACAAATTAACGTGAATCACTTTCAGTTTTGTCCAATTCTTAAGATAAAACAGCTCTGAAATAACACAGTGACTAAATCCTAGCTGTGCTGAGCCATACGAGGAATGGGATAAGGATCATCATAAAAAATATCACAGTCATCTTTCAATAGTGCTATTACAACATAAATTATGGTCATATATAGAAATAATAGATGAAGCAGATGTTTGCTCATTATTACATGTCCCCTCTGCTTTCAGATTTAACAATCAGCCTCCAACTACTATGGCAACATTTAAAATGATAAACAATCATTAACTAATGACTGTACCGAATAAGATAATTTCCTTTAAACCTTTAATTTTTAGGTAACCATTGTTCTCATTACTTAAAGGGATGATTAGAACAATGTTAGAAATCTAAACATCACAAACCTCTTGAGTGTCTTCTAATTGTTTCTAATCTTACATTTGTTACACAGTAAGCCAGTGGTTTCAGGACATTTTACATTTTAATTAGTTTGCACACACAATAAAGGGTGCTAATTTGATTTTATACTTTGAGTAGCACTGTCATATTTGGTCTGTTCAGAGAAAAAGAAAAGCTTTGGGTTTAAAATAAAAGTCAGATCCTTTCTCTTCCCCCAACACTGGTGTAAGGTAAAAAAAAAAATCTGTATGTGTATGAGTGTGTGTATATATATATATATATATATATATATATATATGCATGTGCATATGGGAGTAAGTCCATATTTGTGTCTATCTAAAAATACATTTATCTCCCTACAGAAATATCTCCATCTATCTCCAGTGAAGCACATTCTGCTTATTGAAAAGTACTGCAGAAAGCAATTCTGAAATTGTCATCTGAGGCTAACATGCAAAATCAAACAAAGAGAGAAAGAAATTATTACCCATTCCAGTCGACAAACATCTGCCTGATTTATATCTGTACTCATGAATGCTACAGCATGTGACTGCACACCACGTCGCTGGGAGTCTCAACGTGGTGTGGATGTCAGCGTTACACAAAATGAACACTAAGAGTGTTTGCTCCGTGCTTACACATCCCCTCCCCCAGCCGCTCCATTACTCAGATAAACAGAGATGAGCGGCTCGGCGGGAGCGTGGGATGAGCTCCGAGGGCTCCAGCGCCGGCTGCCAGCGCTGGCCACGCCGCCCTGCCTTATTTATAAACCCCGCTCAACCTTTGATGTCTTCCTGATGCCTACAGGGATTTTTTGGCACACGACCTGGATGGGACGGACAGATCCTTAGCCACGGTCTGCCTCAGCAGTCGCTGAGCTCTTTAAAAAAGGCACTGAAGGAAACAGAAATGTTCCCTCAATTTACTACACTCTGGCACACACATTAAAGGATTAACCTCTGAATGAAAGGATCCCCAGGCCTGGCCCAGCCATTGGCCAAAGAGGGATGTGGCTGAGCTACCATCAGATATACTTGCATGTCAGTTATTTGGCCTTTCTTTCGTTCCTTCATTCCGTTCTTACTTTTTAACAAATAAAGAAACTAGTTCAAGGCTCAATGTTTTTCAAACACACTTGTTATCCTGAGTTTTGGCACTGTACTTTGCATCACACTGTAAAGCACTGCTAATGTTTTGCTAAAAGCTTTAAAAGCAAGAAGGCATTTGTTCCTAAATTCCAGGTATATTGAGCTTGCATATAAACACTGTTTGAATTGGAGCTTTCCACGGCAGAACTGGCACAAACCCACTATGAAATGGGGTATTTGCATTCTCCCTGTGGCTCAGGAGCTGCAGTAGGGAAGGTCTGTCTGCAGCACACACAAGGACCATCCCACATGCCCCATGGTCTGATTTTAAATCACCTAAAGCCACTCCAGATCTGACACACAATTAACAAGAAAGCAGCAATAGAAATTATTATCAGAAGAGAAGGTCCTGACATCTAATATCTACTCCGTAAAAGAAAACATTTGACGTAGTCCCAAGTCACACTTGAAACAAAGCCATTAATATTTGCTCCCTAAACCATTATAAATAAACACATTATTTGAAGATTATTGCATTTTAGTGACATTTGTTTTGTTCATGTGAGCGAGGAAATATGACTAGGACCAAAGAAAGAATTTACAAGTCACATTCATGTTTCAATTTTGTCATCTTTTGTTTAATTTTTGACTTATTCATGAGCATGCCACAAATGTCTTGAATTTGTTATTCATAATTATTTTAAAGCAATTTTACACATTTTGTGGCTTAGTCACATTCAGTTTTCCTGACGATGTTGGATGTTCAGTATGTACTGGACAGCTAAGTGAGTATCCTATGGGTTTTCTTCTGTATCATGGTGGAGAAGGACTTCTGGCGTGACTACCTAAGAATATCCAAAATTACTCACTTTCTTCATGTGTTTGTGCATATGGCTTTCAAATTCATTTTCTGAAAGTATTTGTGGCAGTGAGGCCTGATAATCTGCACGTTCCCAGAAGGCGAGAGTATAAGCAAAGAAAATTGAAGTAAAAAATGAATAAATAAGTATAGAAAAAAAGTTTGCATTATTTGCCACCTCTTTGGTGCGAGTGCTTGTAACAGGAGTATGAGAGAGACAACACAGTGCCAGTTAAAAAACTTTCTTTCCTGTGTAATTGACAACGTGATTGCCTTCTGCCAGTGTGTGGTGTTTTCCCACTCCTTTTACCTGCTGAGTCCTGGCAAACCTTTCAGGTATGGCCAGGTAAAACACAGCCAGCAGCAAAACACACACAAGTACGAGCGAGCACTCCTTGAGCCCAGAGGAGTCCCCAAACTGTGGCTCTGCTCAGTACTGCCAAAACACCAGCAATACCCTGCATGTTTTTATTGCAAACTGTTACACCTGAAAGGTTAAATGCAAAGCCTGTGTCACACACAGTATGAATTAGATTATCTGTAGATGCAGACTGGCAAATCTTTGCTGTCTAAACATATCCCAATAAGAAGATGCTTCCAAAGCCTGTTCTTGCACAAGCTGCCTACAAATTACAGTAATCAAACAAGGACAATTCAGAGGTGTCTGTGCAGAGAAATAAAGACGAGGAATTGCTGATAAGCTCAGCTGTAGGCTCTGACCCACCAGAGAACCACAGAGAAAAGAGAGGAGCTCAAGGCTAATGCTGCTCACTAGCTAGCTGTTTCCTCCAAGCCAGAAGTTCTTTTTGTTCGTGAAGCCAAGAAACAGCATCACTACTCAAAAATTACATCTTCCCCTCCAGCACTCTCACCAGTCTGTGCAAACATCAGGATATCATAGGTGATTGGGATAGGCCACAAGGAGAGGGAGAGGGTGGCTACCCTGCTCACTCACTCAGAAAATTCATAAGGTTGTGGCTACTGTTCTCTAGTCACTACCACCCTCAGTTGTTCAACTTCCACAGACACTGGCTGCTCAGCAGGACATGAGAAAAAGGAGCATTTCCAAGCCCAAGAAAGGCAAGTTCTACACAGGGGAAAGAGAAGTACCCAAAAGTGGGGGCTGCCAAAATCAACCATGACCATTAACACTACTTACAATGGAAAAACATAGGCTGCCACAACAAGACAGCACATCCACCTGCCACCTTCTTTTCCTATGTGCCCACGATGTGGAAGTGATCATCCACTTACCATCTCCCTGTTATCAGGTCAGCCTCACCTGAGCTACATCCACACTGATAATGTCATGAATAAGTCAAGAAATATTGGCTGAAAATGGTTTTGGGGTACCTGAATTTAGCAGGTCACTTACTGCAAAATTACCTCTTTTTTACTAGTTTGATTATCACTGAAAGTCCATCGAGTTTCAACTCTCCCAATAACACTGTTCTCTACATTCACGTATTTTGGCTGATGCAGAAGATCTGTTGTTATAGGGAGGGTGTTAAAAAAAATAGTGGCCTTCACAGAGCTGAGGTCAAGCTATGTTGGCACTTTGTCAAAATCAGTGGTGTAGCCAAGAGTTTTTAATGAGCCCGGAATGCATTACCTCATTTTTCATACCTGGATCACTTACTCATGTTGAGCCCAAAATAACCTTGGACCTTGCTGGCTGCTCAGCAAACCATGTAAGTAAACAAGTACTGTACTCATGCCTAAAACATGTATCTTTTAATTGCTTGCTCCACATTTCTTACTCTAGAGCACATCTAAGCAATTGTAATGCCCATGATCAAAGTTCTTGCCTTTCCAGGCATCTCTGACCTGTGTAACTATTTCCTGATAGGACTTTTGATTCTGGCCTACTGATATTCCAGTTTCTCAAAAACACTTCAGGAGTAGGAGAATAAAAGAAAAAAAAAAAGAAAAAAAGGAAAAGAAAGCCATTGCCATATTTTGCTGAGGAATGTACTCAGCTAATGGACTTACACTGCCAACCAGATTCTTCTGGCTGCCTGCTGTTTTCTGTGACCATTTTTCTGTGGAAAGATGAAGGAAGAACTACTGCATATTTGCCAACTGCAAAAATAAATTAAAAAAAAATCAACTGAGCTTCTAAAAATCTCTATGGCCATCAAGAAAGAAGGTCCAGCAGAAGCTCTGGGTCTACATTTAGGGTGGGCTCACAGAATCAGGTGAGCTCTAAATGTAGAGCTGGGAGTGTACCAGAGGGAGGTAATCACAAACCAGGATTTCAGTGGAGCAGTGGAAGTTGCAGGAAGTGAATGAACAGGGCTGAACAGTGGTGCTGGATTCAGAAGAAACATGAGGCAGTGGCATCACAGCTGCCCAAATGCATCCACAGCCACTCTTCCCTGAAGCACACCTTGAGCAGTGTCCCCTCACAGAATCCTTCTGAACTGTGCCAGTCCTTCACATGTCTTCTGGTTTTCACACACATGCACAAAAGCTGTGATACCAAAATCCTTGGCCCTAAGCTGCAAAACCACCAGTACATACAGAACAGATTAGGAGATCTCCCCTCCAAGCCAGGTGGAAATGGCAGGATCTGTCAGATCCCAGAGCTATTCATGAGTCAGGTGCCAAATAGAAGCTGGAGGTGGCATATGGAGGTGCCTGGCCATGGAAATCAAGGTGAGACGAATGGCCCCAGATCTCCACAAAATCTGTGAACTGACCATGCCTGTTAGCAGGTGGCAAACAGCTGGTTCCCGAGGACATCCCTAATGCAGCCTGGCAAAAGTTAGCTCTTGGCTGAAAAACATGGTTACATGTTGCACCTTTTAAAATGTAATGAATAGAAAGTTAACAGGTTTAATGGCTTTAACACTTACCCCTCTAGGGGGCTTGCAGCATTCTGCAATATCTGGAAGTTAAGAAAAGCATATTGCTGTATTTAAGCATGGTCTCAAAAACTGTTCAAAGCTTAGTTAATCTTGCATATTTTGTGGAGTTCCAGCTGCTTCCTTGATATTCCCGTCACCACCATCTTCGTATTTTATCTCCTTCCCCATATTCCCTTTTCTGCATTTTGACTTCGGGCCTTCACATTTAGTTTATTTTCCTTTCACCCCTGAAAGCTTATTTAAAAGCTTTTGCCTCCAGGAAAAAAAATGAGGGCTTGGGGCATTTATTGCCCAGGCACGCTGAGCTGATGAAGAGAAGCAGCAAGCTGTAAATAACCTAATATTGCATAGAAAGGGTAGAAATTAAAGTGCCTGGAAAAGAAAGCAAAATATCAGTCTATGCTAAAAAATCCCCAGACATGTGTTTAGGAAACAACAGTATCAATTCAATTTGGGGAAGGTCTCAACATGATCCTAAGTACACCTATGGAAGTCAGTGATGAGCACCTACCAACAACTCGAGCCCTCACCAAGCTGCGGAGGTCACACAGCCTCTCTGTGCACACACACACACACACACACATCCCCCATGCTTGCTCAAGCTGACATGAAACAACTTGAATACCAAAATTATTTTTACTAGGCTTTTTCTAAATGAAAACACTTGTTTATTCCTTTCTTTATAACTGAACATGCCAGGCCTGACCTGGAAACTCCAGAGCACAGCAGTGAACAACCTTGCAGGAAACATTAAGGAATCATGCTGCTTTCTAACCCACATGGAGAAAGAGTGGACTTGTGTAGCCATTTCTGAAAGTTTTGTTTTGGAAATGAGATATCCCATGCTCCATGTGGGGAAAATCAATTTGCTACCTCTCTAAAGAAAACATTCCCCATTTGGAAATAAGTGAAACAGACACTTCCTTGTGTGGATTAATGTGGAGACATATGACTTGCTGCAGACTGTTGTTTTGACCCCCCTCCTAACCAGACAATCTCTGAATAAAGCAAAATGCTAGTATTTGTCATGAATTACAGTTCAGACTAGCATTGCTTTTAAGAGAAAATTTAGAGGCACAGCAAACATCAGGTTGGCGAATTTTGCCAAAAAATTAATGCTTATTTTTTCCATGGAAGACGGAGATAAGGTTCAGGATGAGGCTTGAAGTCTCTTTTTCTTCAGTTTAGCATGGCTGGATATTAAGACTTTTCCTTGATCTGGACTTCTTTACGTCCTGCTGACTAATGTGGACTTTAAAAAAATGGAAAAAAGATGTTTGTTTGTTTGTTTTTCCTGGACAAAATCTATATATGTGCTGGAAATTATGAAGTGCAGTAAATTGAAATGGAAAGCTGAAGACTTCAGAGAAAAATCTATGCTTGACAAATACATGACATTCAAGTAGACCTTAGAGCAAGTTGAAATAATAATAACACAAAAATTCAGTGTAGGCCTATTACTGGCTACAGATGACAGGACTATTACTAATGATTCAAAAAGAGGCAGAGGTGTTTGGTAAATATTTGTTCCATACTTGCAAAGAAGCCAGATGATATGCTTGCAAAAGAATATAATTAAAGCCAGTCAATTGACTTGGTTTTACAGAAACCAGATCTTAAAACAACAGAAAAGGAAAACAAACAAAGTACCTTGTTTTACACTTTGAAACTATAAGCTTGGTTAGAGGAGCTGCACTCATGGAACTTACCTGAATTCAGTAAGACAGCTGATTTATTATTAGATAATACTTTGATTAAAAAACAGCACTACATAATTTTATTCAAGCGTATATTGAATGGATTAAGAACTGGCTAAATGTAGGCATCAGTGGGGAATTTCTACCAAATGAAAAGATTTCTGGTGGGATTCCACAGGGGTTGCTCCTAACCTTGTAAGTATTACAAATTTTCATCAGTGAAATAAATATAAAGCCCCTGACAGTTACATTCACACTGACACGAGAGAACTGGCACAGTGCTAAGACTGACTCATACAAATGAGTAATCAGAAGGAAAACAGACCAGGAAAACACAATGCTTCTCAATCCAGCTCCAGCATGAAACCTGCAAACAGGGATTACAGGTCCTATTGACCAAGCCAAGGGTGACTGCTCGTAGGCCACTCCCCACTGGAAATTGAACATACGTTGACAGGAAGATGCTGTGGCCAGTGGGATATCTGCCTTCAGGGAGGTCTGAATAACTCAAGCTGTGCTGGGTTTGAGCAAAAATGACAGAGAAGTCACTTTACCAGGTAACAGGAGTGCCTCAAAGGTGAGAAAAAGCTGGTACACAGGAGCGAGGAGGCATAACCAGGCATGCCCAGGCACCGCAGTCCCCATACCTGATCCAGTGCCAGAATATGGAGGCATGTGTATAACCAGCTTTCTCAAGGCCTTTGGGAAAAGCCTGAGCCAGACACAAGCTGGTGTGCAGAGTGCAGGAAGTAACACATGAATTTGAGAGTCTGGAGGGCTGAGGTATCAGACTGGAGTTGGTGTCCCGCCTCAGGCACAGCGAGGGCCGAGCCCACGCTGCTGCCAGGAGAGCCTGGCCGCTGCGGGCGGCTGCAGCAGCCTGGCTGGCTGCACGACCAGGCGTCCAGCTGTCTGGCTCTGGTCCTTGCTCAAACAGCTGTTTCCCTTCTCCTTTAGAAAAAAAGGTGGTGAACTGGATGAAAGAGTTTGCCAGCAATTTTGGCTGATGAGCCACTACTTGGGGTTCATACCAGATTAGATGACTCAGTGGCTCTTCTGGTGAGAAATTGCATGAATATAGGATCAAACACAGTGAAGTACTGAGCAATGCAGGACAAGGAACACGAAGAGCTGCAGACTTGATTCAGCAAAGTACATGCCTAACTCGTGAAGACCTGGAGCATGCAAGAACGTCTGATGACCTAACCGAGGCTATTCACATCTTTGAGCCTGTGTTAAGCACTGAACACAGCCAAGCCAGCATGGCTCTCTCTGCCACTAATGGGAAAGAAGCATTCAAGCCCTGAACAAAGAAATCGTCCTTTTTCACCATGAAACACCCTCTGTTTGGGCAGCATCACAGGATCAGACATGGGTTCATCAAATTTCCCTTTCTCTCAGAAATCTGCAGTCAATCTCCAGCCCCAAAGCCCTCCATCTCCAAAGGTCACCTCTTGAGAGGCTGCACCCAGCAGACAGGGGCTTCAGTTTCTGTTGGAGAGTCAGAGCAACACTCAAGAAGTGTAGGTCTGAGTTCTCAAAATAGCCTGGGTTAATTAAAAAAAAAAAAAAGAAAAGCAAAGAAAGTGAGCAAATGAGCAGGTTCTAACAGATTATGTAACAGCTTAGACAAAAGCAATGCAAACATGGCAGCAAGAAGTGAAAACGCACAGCAAACCCATGTAAGTCAGCCTGTCTAACCAAAACTCATCAGAACACTCAAGGCAGACCTTCCATTACAGGGGCTGTAGAAAATAGAAGGCAAATCTTAGGGCAGCTTTCCTAACAACGTTTCTTTTTCTCTCCAGTAAAAGCCAGCGTTTGTGTAATTGCTGTCTAGCAGAGTCAGCAGTACCCAATGGAGACATGACCTACATACCTCAGAAATACAACAGGAACGTAACCAGTCGTATCCATGTAGATAGGTGGATGAGATGGGCTAATTGACTGATGGACCTTGTGCATGAATATAAACAGGCAGAAATTCATGCCAGAAGGATAAAATGGACAGTTTCCAAGACCTTGCTTTTGAGAATGACAACGCCAGGTAGGAAGCAATGATCATCAAGTTGTGCACAATGTGAAAGTGGCAAACATATTATTTAAATAATCTCTTGCATTTCTGATTTGTAACTGATTATATAAGATTCTTTTTTTTTTTGTGTAAGAATATTATAATTCCCTTTCCTTTTTTTTTCCCTTTGCACTTGATCATTGTACTGCAAAGTAATCAAAATTTGTTAGGCATAATCAACCTGCATGAAGATATTAGTAAAGTGACAAGCAGAAACTACAGAGTAAGCCCTCTTTGATGCCTACATTCAGCTGCCACCATGACGCCTACACAAGGCATTAGGTGGAGGCAGGAGCAGCAGCCACAGCCTAAGCCCTGCGCCCTTTCACATCTCTTTGGGTCATCACCAACTTCACTTGCAGCACTTGGCTCGCCAGGCCCCCCCCAGCACCGAGCACAGAGTCAGCAAAGGGTTCAGAGACAGCTTGGGAACAAAGCCTGGGCACCCTGGGAGATCTGCATACACCTGACAGGGGGTGTTATTGCTGAGGTGCAGAGGGGATGCTGCCCAGCACTGCTGAGCACAGGAAGGGATCTGCACTTTTTCACCCATAAAATACAGAAGTGGAACTCTGGCAATTTTGTCAGGTTGTGTATAGGCAGCTAGGGAATCTGTACAAGTCCCAAAACACCCCAAAAACGGTGGTTTTAAAGTCCTGATTGTAAGATCATGTGCCCAGTTTAAATGAGTGCAAACCCCACAGACTCGGTGCAATCATCCCAAACATCCACACAAACAAAACTGAACCCATCTCTTCATTTTGGCCCCAGCAAATCTCTAGCACTCAGAAAAATCCAAATAAAACTGAGCTGTATCCATAAATTTATCTGAGCAGGGCAAGGTTTAAACTAAATATGCAGTCAGTTGTGCAATATTCTTCCGTAGTCAATACTGGTTCTTAGGAAATTATCTGAGTGAATTAAGTGGAAGACTATTAAACAATTTACACACTTCCTTGTGTTTCAGATGTCTAATTATAGCTGTGTTTGTCTCTCCCCGCAGAACTGTTGTATACCACATGGTATGCATATTTCAGCATCCAGCATTATTAACTCATGACCGACTGTCAGTTGATCATTATCTAACACATGGGGTCTGCAAAAAAAGCCTTATTTGGGCAAGAGCAGGCTCCGGACCCGCTCCTGCTGCATCTTCCCCCAGAAGAACTTCGGCTGGATTATTATCTGCTGTCAATGGAAACTCCGAGGTTACTTATGTGAAATCTGCAGAGAGGAAAATAAATCCTCCCTGAGTTTAAACAGTTGATATTAAAACCATCTCCAGCTCGGCTGGTTTAAAGGAAACTCTCAGTTGCCCTCTAGTGTCCCCCTGCTGCCACGCCAGCCAGCCCGCCCGCCACAGCCAAGGTCACACAATTTAACCTGATTTCACGACGGCAAATTTACTATTTGCCTAATATTTTGCACAAAAGGGCGAGGGGGGATGCTTTTTTCCCCCTGGAAATTTCAGGGCTCCGGCCCAGGAAGCCCAGAGCTTGCATAATGTTTACAGCTGTAACTGAGGCGCATGACACACGGGTTTTATGAGTGAGAATCTCTGAAATCACTCTGTGCGCTGCACTCCATAAAGTTCATTCATAACTAAAAATAGACTAATGTACAAACTGATTTAGCATTATACTGAAGCTAAGGAACATAGGGAGTCTGCAGAATTCCCTAATATGGAAGAGAAGCTGAGTTTTCAAAAGCAGCAGTTTATTTGTTTCTGAAAATGGACAACATATGTAAAAGATTTAATATACAGAACCAGGTGTATATATAGCCTAGATCTTCATATGTGCCCATTTTCATGCTATATAAAGACTTTATACAGCCTGAAACTATAGATTTAATAATAGATTACTAAATTAAGTCTGCACAATCACTTCATAAAATAAATAATTTCAATTGAAAATACAGCTGAGGGGTTTGGACAATTTCAAGCATAATAGAGGCCCATCCCCTCTGAAATGTAAATAACACCGGTATTAAAACAAGTCAATCAGGCACGTCATGAAAAAAAAAAAGGTACATAAAAACAAATGCATTTTCCAGTCTATTCTAAGTAAGGATACCAAACCTCTATTTTATTTGAATGCTGCTTTGATACATTACTATTGGCTTCCCCCCTCCCCCCCACCCCACCAAATGTCCTGTTCTTCCTTAGAGAAATCCAGGGCTGACTAAGATTTAACATTTTGAAAACAGCAAACCATCAGGGTTTTGCAACAAGAATTATTCACTGCCTTCCTGTGTACTGTCAGCATTCTTAAAATACTGTTACTATAAAATTAAACAGTGTGCTCTTCAGAAACACATGACGTTGCCTGCTCTGTTTTTTTAACTGTAATTGTGCAATTTTAAAATTCTCTTCTTTCTCAATGCCTTCTCCCCAAACAAATACCTTTGATAGTAATAAGGTTACAAAAACAGTTTAGACTTTTTTTTTTTTTTAAACTTACAGGCCACCTGTAATATTATTGACTGATTACACAGTAAAAATGACAAACATTACTTTACATGGTATATATCCTAAGTTAATTATAAGGCCTTCTCTTCTTAATTTGACAAGACTGAAATATCACAAGAAGTACATATGGCAATTCAGAAAATATAATCAGGGAAAAGGCGAAATGAACATTTCAGAAGACAAATGATTTGATTTGCATAAGCAGATATTTGTAAGGCTCCGCCTTTCTCTACTGCCTGAACAGCACTTTCCATTTCTCTTGCTCTCACTTTCACCGCATAGTTCACAAGCACAGTAATTGCACTTTCCACTCCAAAATGTTGCCCCAATTGGTAAGAGGAGGTTTTTTCCAATAGCAGCCAGCAATGCTGTGGGACTCTGAAAAGGTGACAATGCAAAACCTCCAAGCAAGGAGGTGGCAGGACCTGGGCAGGAACCCTGACCCAGCGGTTCCAGCCATATGTGCTGCTGCAGCACCCCCATTTTTCAGAGGAAGGTTGTGTCTCAGCTTCAGCTTAAGCCAGAGCCCCAAAATACTGAAATTGCCATTAAAATATTAAAGGGGGTAGAACAGTCCCAGCACCACCCGGCCATGTCAGGGATCATCTGCTCCCAGACAGGTCTCTCAGGGACAGAGTGGGACCCCTGGAAAGCCACTGCCCCCTTTGTCTGCAGACTGGTCTCTTGGTCTCTTAAGTCTCTTGGATTTAAGATTTTCCTAGAAGCCTCCCCATCAGCCGTGACCTGAAGCTACTTCGTTTAGGAAATCTGACAAAGTGACATGGGTGGCCAAACCTACATATCTGATTTTAAACAGATAAAACTAGCACCAAGACAAATCATCACCTCTTCTGGATTTCCAAGCACACTATTAAGTAAGACTTGGACTTCAGCTAAGGTGAATATGAAGATTCATTGTCCCAAGAGATAAATATTGACTGAGGAAAAGCAAAGGTCAAGTTGGTCAATATTTATTCAAGAAACTCTAAATCTTGATGCAGTGTAACATACACTCTGAATGTCTTCATCAGCTATCTCTGAAGACCTTTTCATTATGACTAAATACTACAGAAGTATGTTCTTCCCTCCAAAATTCATATTTAAAAAAGCTCAGAAGCTGAAACACACCAACTGCAAATAGGAAGCTTTCTGTGCCAGTGGCCTCAGCAATAGGACGTGTTGATTTGTAAATGCTATCTGCCCAGTCTGCATGCCAAAACTCGGTAGCCCTGAACTCTGAAGATCTGAACAACAAAAACTTTCTGACTCATCTCATGGCAATATTTCAGACTACCATGAACAGAATTTTTTCTTTGGTAAGGACTAATGCAGTCCCTTCTTCCCCTGTTTCAAGTATCTGTAAATTAGGACCAAAATTTTATTTCTGACTTCTAGTTCAGATAAAGATTTATCCTGGTACTAAATGCTAAAAAAGAGTTTTGGGTGGGTTATAATCCTATTATTCACTGTGGCACGTGTATCAGTCCTACTGTTTATCTAAGGTTTCAAGCTTACTGCCTGCTTTCTGAAGGTTTTCTACCATGTTATTTTTATCTGAAGCCATAGTGCTATGGACTCTTTTCCACACAACAGCACTGCTGAAAGCAAAAATTCCAGGAAATTTGTAGAAGCAGACTCTTCTGAAGATGCATTATAAAGGAAGACACTTGCATCCTCTGGATTTTCAATGAGGTTATTCCCAGAATTCCCCTTAGCACCTTCACACAGCCATTCAGTCATTGGGAAGATTTTAACACTCCTACTCCTGTGTTCATTCAAACAGTCCAGCACAGCTGGTGAACTCTATTTCTAACCTTTTGTCTTCACTAAACAGTCAAACGTAGCAGATTTGTTGCAATCACCATGGAGATGTGTTGGTTTCAAATTAAGCACAAACTGTTTGTTTCCTTTGCTATTTTTATTGTGTTTTGAGCCTATTATGCTCATCCCACCCTGCCCTTTCCTTATCTTACTGGCAAGTAAGAAAAACTGGCTTCACTGGGAAGTCAAATCCCAGGCACAGCCGCTCATGAGCTCTGTGGAGGACGGCGATGGTCCCCCCTTTTCAACTGTCTTTCCTCACTGTTGCCAACCAGTGAGTCTGCACGAGGTCGGACTACACTGATGAGATGACACAGAAGGGCCAAATGAAGTAAATGCCTGCTAACTGGAAGAAAAATGTGAGCCTTGCTTTGTGCAGCTTCATAGTTAGGCCTACTAGGGTTGGAAGAATTAATATACTCACTGCAAAAGGGAGTAATAGGCAGGGTTTGCTCTCACATGTGCAATGAGACGAATGAACCACCAAGGGCTGGCATGGGAGGAATAGCCCTGGCATGGCAAAGAGAAGCAGGATGGGGATGGGACCACGTGGCAAGGGGGGCAAAGGTGAGGAACTGAAGAACAGGAGGACTGAAGCAATAGGTACTGGGGGATCCGCACTTCTGCACTGTTTGGATTACATACAGAAAGCAGTTAAATCCAGCACTCCCAAGGCAGGTGAAAGCGTCACCAAGAGACACCTGGGCTATTGCAGCCAGACACTATGGAGCACCCTCTCACCACGGAAAGGCTCACTGAAAGCATGAAGGAGTTGTTAATTGACTCCCAAGTGAAGTCTCTAACAGAAATTCCTTTGGAGGCGCAAAGAAAGACACAAGGACCGATAGTGCTGAATGTAGGTTTCCCACAGCCCAAGTCAATGGGCTCCCTGTGCCAAAAAATGCAGCAGGCTGGGATCTGACAGTCCCAAAGCTGCGTAAGCCAAATGCAAGCCTTTCCCACAGTTCTGTGACAGGTACACTGCTGCCTTTAAAACGGCATCAAGTCTCCGCTAAAACATTTCTCTGCTTCTGAAATCATATGCAATCCATAATATGAAACTTAAGTTAAAATTCAAAGGCCAATTAAAAAAAATAAAATCAATGAAATGCTTTTATGAAAGAGAAGATTGATCTGCAGCTTATAACTTCCAGTAATGTAATATTTTAGAACTTTAATAAATAATGCTTTTATCTTGATTGCAAAATAATACCCTGCCATGAAAACACAGAGCAGAGGTAGGAAATTGTTCAACAAGAATTAAAATGTCACACTTTGCACAGAATGGAGCATTACAATTATTGGTGAAACACATTTTTCAAACTTGTTAACACAAAATTAACAATTACATACATCACTTAATTCTATAAGTGCATATCTCTTGAAGTACCCATTAGCCAACCATGCCTAGTTCAGTTTTAATATACATGCAGGCTTTGCAGCACAGAGGGGATGTAACTATGCAAGCACTGGCACAGTAAACCCTGAAATGGCAAGTGCTATTAAATTGAGATGCAATCACGTTGAAAGGGAAACATTAACAAACAGCAGACAATTGAGAAGAAAATACAGGGCGCTTGTGTTCTAATACATGTGCCTCAAAACCTTATATAACTATTCATTGTCTAGTTCATCTGGCCAGGGGCCCCGTTTGCTCTATGCTATTCTATACTAATTTTATAATAATAAACTGTTATACAAGCTTTATGCAGTCATGCATATGAAGAGGTTGTGGAAGACATTACATTTGATTATGTTTCTAGCAAAGACACCATCTTGAAATTAAACATAGCCTGGTAGAAGTTTAAAATTAAAAAAAAAAAACCCTAGCCAAAACAAAAAAAAAACCACAACTCCAACAACAACAACCAAAAAGAAAATAAAAGACAAATTAAAGGAAAAGGAAACAAATGTATGCAAACAAATAATTTTAAAACCCCAAACAAACAAAAAAATCCTTTCTAAAAGTTTCCTCTCCTCCCCTATCACCTCCACATTATGCATGACAGATAAATACCACTCATTCTTGCATTGTATTATATCCCATAATACAATGCAAGAATCTGCATGTTTCTGGACTGTGCTCACTGGAAGATAATCAGTGATTTTTGGAAATGCACAGGTTTTTTAAAATACACTTTATTTTTGTAAAAACAAAGCAAAATGGTTTACAAAGCCAAAAGGAATGCATGAAATAGCTGGGGTTTAAAAACCATGTTATTTTTTGCTTTAGCATGAACCAACATGAACCACTGAGATGCCTTAGCTAAGATTTAGCTGTACCACAAAACATTCGTAGGATAGCAGTTGGAAAACTTGGGGATGAGAGATACAGGACACAAAAACATATACACTACAAATGACATGCAATCCAAAAAAGTAATTTCATATTCCACATTTGTCTGTGGAATTGTCTGAGAATTTTCTGCTCAACATTATTTCCAGGTTTATCACAGCGGTTCAAAACTGGCTATATTTAGTCACTGACCAGTGCCAGAAAGCACTACCAGACTATAGGATCATGGCATATTTTAAGTTTGATATCTCATCAACTATCAAGGCCAGAAATAAAATGCCTGTTATAATCAGAAAGAGTAAAAGCCTCAGAGCTCCAAGACACATGAGCTTCTCAGCTAAGTCATGAGATATCCCAACTCAAAAATCACATTCTGATTACCATTGTGTGCCTAATATTTCCCGACCACCCTCTACATATTTTGATTTCAACATTTTAACATCTAATCTAAAAAAATCCCATTAAAGCTAGTGAAGCAATGTTTTATGTGGAGCCCCTGAGGCACTTCCACATGCAAATACCACCACCACATACCAAAAGCAAAGAGTCAGCACTCAAGTGGCACTGAAGCCGATGGGTATAAGAGCAAACCCCAAAAAGCTGTAATGCCATATTCTGATCTAAATCACAGCACTGTCAATTCAAAGTAATTGACTCCTGTGGATTTACATGAGTGGAAAGGAGATCCTAATCTTGTTCTTAACCTTTACCTTTGAAGTGGAGATGATCATAAATCAGGTTTTCCTATCCAACAGAAAAATGTCAGAATTTCATAACTTTCTTCAAATCGGGCAGGCAGTCAAAAATGTTCTGAGCAACACTAACAGGCTTTTTAATTTTAACATGTCTAATGAAAAGAAAACAACTGGAAATACTTATACAGATAAAAACTCTCATCTCAAATGGTTTTGACAAGACTGCATTCTACTGAATGTGGGCTCAAAGCCCTGTGCTTGAACAGCGAGCGTTGAGTTCCCTGAGCTGCTGCAATGGTACAACCACAGTGGAACAGCACCAAAACTCATCCAAAGAAAGGGATGGGTACAGGACATGGCCACACTAGCACCAGCTGTGACAGCACTGGCCCTGAGAATATGTCAACCCACGATAAAACCTAATCCTTCCAATCCTAGACCGAGTTAAAAAGAAGAAAAAAAGGGGGGAAAAAACCCAAAATCCAAACAGACATATAATGGCTGTGGGGTGTCACTGTGGAAAAGATTTCCATCTCATTTAAATGGCCTCTTCAAGGGCTAAAAAAAGGCATGAAGGACTTGACTCAGTAGAATGAGACAACTTTGTGTGAGGTAAGTTATGCCAGAATTAAAATGCAGCAAGAAGTGGGAACCAGGGGCAATGAAGAGGTGGAGCCAAGCCCTACCAAGGGGTTTGCCTGGAGCTCAGACCCATGGCCAAAAGCCCCTACTAAAGGAAGCAGGAACCTCACCCATTCTCTAGCTGCAGGAATGCAAGACAAGGTGGCAAAACTCTCTTCAGCCACTAAGGAGTGATTGTTGACTTCCAGTAACCTATTTAACCATTGTTACCTTGCTTTTTCTAGGCTTCTGAAACTGCAAAAGTCCATCCAATTGCAGCCTCCTGCAGCTGCTTCTGGCTGCATGACCCACCCCATCTCTGCCTCTGACTGATGTGCCAATTGGAGCTTGTATCTGCGACTTTTGGGACTGTCTGATTTTCATGGATCTGCATGCTTAGACCCAGTCAGGACAGCCCTGGTGCTTCTCCAGCTCACCTGAAATGGGAGCTGATGTTACTGCTCATTCATCTTGGCTGCTTTTGCTCTCCCGAATATTTCTGATGGTTGCTAGGCAACTATTGTTGAATACATGCATGAGGCATTAATTGTATGAGCACTTAAAAAGAGGAAAATTCTTTAAAACTGAGGACATTGCCATACCAAAAATAGGATATTTCTTTTATGAAGGGCAACACTCGTGGCTGGGAATGTTGAAGGCTTCAGTATGTCAGAGGCCAGATGAGTCACCCAGATTACTCACATGCAGTGCAGCACAAAAGCAGCATCTTAGCAGACCTGACTTTATTATAAAGTTTTATTTTAAATTAAGTGCTTCAGATCTAGTTTTATCTTCTGACTGCTGTCATTGGGATATCACAGTCCACATTTTCATGAAATTAATTGCATTGGGTCCAGCTGCTGTTACAGTGTTAGAACGTAGGGAGTGTATCAATTCAGTACCTTCTAAACCAAACATGGCACCAGCAAGTACTCCTCTTTGCTACACTTCAAAGAGATGCTGCAGTCTCACTGCTGATCCTAAGTGCTCTGTGCTTCTTACCCATAAATGTGGATTTCATTTTATAGGGTCTTTTTTTCCAAAATACATTCCAATGTCATGATCAAGCTCTAAAGACAGTAAACACAGACTTCCATAAATTGACTTAAACTTCTAAACTAAGTAACTGCAAGGATTTGCAGCTAGGTAATTTTTAGGGGGGGTTGTTTTATAAAAAAACCATTTCTACCATAACTAAACATTCACAATGTACACATATTCATCTTAATTACAGGCTGCCTTTCAAAACAACCAGCACCAAAAACCCCCTGAAGAACCATCTTTTTTGGCAAATGAGTACAACGATTATGGTTCATTGCAAAATCGGGATATAAAAGAATGAGGGCAACTATACTGCTAATTTTAAACAGGGTATACTGAGCTAAGAGCTGCTCAAGATCCTGGGAACAACCTTTTATATTTTTTAAAACTGTGCTCTACCTCTGTGAAAGTTCGTAATGGGACACAGGTTCAGCTCATCACGGTTCAGCCGAGGCTTGTAAGACTTAAAGGTGAAGGGACTAATTTAATCAGGGAAGTGAGAAGTAGAATCATCAACACCTACTTAAAGTAAACATGCCACCCCACAGCAAACAGCTGTTTTTCACTGGGAGTTCAACTTCCACTAGAGTTGCAGATCCAGAGGGAAACACAGGAGGGTGATGACAGAGGTGGAAGATTGCACTGCATGTCTCTGTTGAAGCAGCAGCAGTGTCTGTGAATGTCGCTTAGGTTAGCAGGATGATCACCAGTAGCGTTTTCACATATTCTCTTACCCTTTCTGTGACCTTAAACTGCCAATTTCAAATAAATTCATTCTCTTCTACTATCCATTTGTTTCTAACACCTTCTTTTTAATTAACATCTCTTTAAAGCTATTGCAAAGTTAAGGTGACCAGAGATGTTCGTGAAAGACCCATCGGGGAAGACTCATGAAGCAGATACTCTTAAATCTGCAGATGAGCTTGCAGTGTGTTGCCACACATTTAAATGACATGCTACCGAATTATGGTTTCCATTCTTTCACAAGGAGACAGCCCTTTGCAGAAGTTACAAAAAGTTGCTTAAAATGGACCTAAAATTCTCCCTGAGCTGATCTGAAAAGAGAACAGGCCAGGGATTGATCAGACCCCAGAGACCAGAGCAGAAGAGCACACTGCCTGATCAGTGCTCTGAAGCAGGCAACTGCTCATGGTGGATGGAGACAGGGAAGGAGAACAAAGAGAACACAGGCTATCAACAGCCCCCTGACTGGATCAGTGAAGACACTGATGTTTAGCTCCTAATATACCACATTTCCTCCATAATCCTGTTCCTCATTCTCCTGTCCACAGAACAGACGCAAAGCTCTGCCTTGTCTAATTAAGAGAGCAAGCAAATTTTTTTTAAGATTTGTTTTATTCTATAATGGACACAAGATCCGGCACAGTCGAGCCTTTACAGGCCTGGATGCTATAAATCACATATATTAATAAAGTTACAGTTTTTAAGGCCAGAAGAAATTAGGACAATATTAGCACCTTGTTTACCTTCTGGAGATACTGCCTATACAGCTGAGTGACTACTGGATGAAGACAGTATCTCTTCTTTGAGTAAGGGTCCTGTCTTTTGCAAAGCAGTCTTGATTTTAAAAATCCAAGTAATAAAGAATCTATGCTACTCCTAGCTAAGTTGTTACCATGGTTAATTACCCCTCACCGCTGCATAATTGTGCTTTAGTTTCAGCACTAATTTATCTGCTTCCACTTTGAAGCATGGGGTCTTGCTACATATCTGTTTGCCAAATTACAGATACCTCTACTGCCACAGGTCTCCCCTTTATGGAAGTACTAACAGAATGACTGGGCCCCTTAGTCTTCTCTTCTCTGTGCACTAACTGGAGCAGCATTCTTTAGTCTTTCACTTAGAAGCAAGTCTTCTGTCCCATGAACTGCTTTTTGGGCCCTTCCTTAACCCTGTCCAGTATTTGAATATGCAAAGGACAGGCATCAGAATCAGGTACAAAGATAAAAGTAGAGAAAAACCTCTCTAATAAAACTCTTCTTGCTCTTCCATGTTCCTCTACAATTGTGTCCATAGTACAGAATAATACATTTGAGTATTAGTAGTGCAGTTATTCCATGAAATTGTACCACCCTTTTTGCAGCAAGCCATCATAATTTGACTGACTAACCAAAAATGTTAGCTCTTAGGGGGTTGATAATGATTTCCTCTAGCATGAGAGGCAGGAGTAGTAACACCTCTCTACTTCTTCTCTCTATTCCCTACTTATTAATCCAAGAAGCAGGTCTGCTCTCCTATTCCAGTCAATTGGTTATCTATCATTACCCCAAGTAATTTATGCCATTATGATCAGCACAACAGCTCTGAAGCACATGGAAATGCTGCCAAATCCCTAAAAGACCAAGATACACCTGTATCTTACACTGAGGCCCGAACTTCAGCTGAAATGTAAACTATCACCACTTCACTCACCTTTGGCCCATCATGGACAATATATCAACAAAGAAAATCACTAAAAAGTCTTAATTGCCAATTATGACTACACAAAAAATCTACACTAATTCTTTTATTAAAATCTGCCTGTACTTTCAGGACTTATGTATAAAAACAAGGTCCTAGCCTTCTACTGGCTATGGACACATCCAAAAAATGATTGTTGAGGCCTCTTAAGCTATTTGTGTAAATGATAAACTAATTGCCCATGACCCCTTTGATCAGGTTTACAAAGATGCTGACAGATAATGAGAACTTAAACAGCACTATTGTCAATAGAGAGAAAAAGCCCTACTCTGGATCCCCCTCAACGCCCTCACTTGATTTCAGAGAGAGAAAACTATAGCAAGAATTTTAATGACCTATTTTGCCTCTTTTGCAATTTGATTTAAAAGCAAATTCACAAAATCCCAGCCACGTGGAATTTACATTCTGCAGAAGTCTCACCCACCAGCAATTACTACTGCAGTGTTTAAAATTTTAAAAGAAAACAAACCCAAACCTGAACAAAACATTATTTTTCAATTAATTTTCCTACTCTGATTTCTCTCCACATTGCATCATCTCCCAATTACTATGATTTTGCTGAGTGTGCCAGTTTCTTAAATACACAGCTATAAAATGTATGGACTAATTGTTGAGCAGAACTGAAGAGCTATTAAAACTGCAATAGTACAGCACTTCCAATGGTAGTCTATTATTTCTACATGATTGGTTTTGTACAGTCCAACTCATGCAGTGAAACTCTTAGATAAATTAACTCCTTCGTTTTGACATAAACATCAAAGGGAGAATTAAAGGAGAATGAACATTATTTTCTGCTGCTATTTTAAACCTACTGTTCATAACATCCATGAACGTTCCTGGAAAGTTACAAATTATTTAAATTGAGAAAGCCATTTGCTGTTTTATCAAGTCTGTAATACACAAAATTTGGCTCCAAAATTATCTCATTTTCCCATTTCATGTTTCCCTGTCATCCACATGGTAGAGCATGTTTACAGAACTTTATAACTATAATATACAATTCAGTCATTTCTAAACAGCCCTGTAAGAGTAAGTCTGAAATGTACACATTTTAAACATTACTTAGTGAACACCAAACCCTTTCCCAGCTGTTTTAAATTCTGAATTTCCCAATAAATGAATAACATACTAAAAAAGCAAACAAGATCTGACATTATTTAGTCTAAGTTTCTAAAATGGCATAACATCTGTGGCTAAAAACAATTCTGAATAACTATATTTAACCAGAGCAGTGTTCTATTATTCATAGCTCATTTTCCTTACAGACTAGGGGACTTAATGTGGTGTTCAAGCATTTCAAACATTTCTTTTAATTGTTTAGTGCTTCCAAGAGCCAAACTGCTGCAAAAAGGGGGAAAATGTTCACTCATATCTTTTATATATATTCATGTGACCAACCCATGATCTCAGTTAAGTGCCACAACTGTTCATTAACACACATCACAGCCCCCCAGTCAGCACTGTGAGCTTTGAAACCATGCCAGAAGCAGGGGCTCAACAAATGGCACCTTGACCTTTTCACTACTAACTTCAATCTTTATTAAAATCTCTCAGACGTCAGCTCTGTCTCTCTCTTTTACCATCTTTTATGGGCTCCTGAAATACCTAATATTCATTCATTAAACGGAAAAGTTTGTTACATTCTTACATAATGATAGATTCCCCTTTCACATGCAATCGGCTTGTGAAATGCCTTTGATTGAAAAAGAGAACGAAACACCCCCTCCCCCTGCCAAACAACTCTAAATTCAGAATGCTCACTCACTTCCAGGGAAATCAAGCATGCTGCCTAATATTAAAAAAATCTCATGGCATCCAGGCAAGTTTAGCTCCGTTTTATGTTCCCCTTATTAAATTTCACCTTAGCAACACACAAAATCCTCACCCGGCTCTTTGCTTGCTTTTTCAGTTTCATGTTTGCATCTTTACTTCTTTGGTCCAAGCAAAGGGGGGACAGAAACTGAATTTTTTTGTCCAGCAGTTTCAGTTTCTTACAATAGAGTCACCAAAACCAGCAATCCCATGGAGGAAAATGCAACTGGAGACATATAGAGGCTTTGATCACTTTTATGGTGCTCAAGCATAGATTTGGAAGGAGGGGTGGGAGAGAGAGAAATCATGATTTTTTTTTT
>VZRH01004486.1:41877-55140 GCA_013397555.1 Urocynchramus pylzowi | reverse complement strand
TACCAGTAATTAAATAATTACACATTAAGAACAACAACAACAGCAACAAAAAAAGAACCACAGAAAAAGTTCTCATGAGTCATTTATGTGTTTTCATTCTTTGTGTAAACTTTCTGGCACACCCTATATGCTTCATTTCTCGCTTTAAATAAGTAAGTACTGGAAAATATGCATAGTATTTGGAACCAAGGGGAATGACACATTAATTCGAAGTTTACTTTGTGTAAGTTTGCGTTTTCCAAATCTGAAATGCAACTTCAAGGAAACCTAAAACTCACCTTCAACCTCTGATTTCCCTCCCCCTTCACCCACGGATTATGCAGAAGTTATAAACTATTCATTTAAGCGGCACAGTGGAGTATCATCATTAGGTGGCTTAGTTGCCTGGGATACTCCTATCAGCTTGACCAGTAGGGAACCTGGGAAGCCTGAGCTCCAAAGGGGGGAAAAGTAAACAAAGTAATGAGTAACAGTTACAGCTCCTTAAAATGTGTACATTAACCTCAGTATTGGGAAACTATTTGCTTTTTAGAGGCAGCACCCTCTGACTGAAATAATGATAAATATTTTGGAAATTCCATCTCAAGCCAAAATGAAATTACCCCAGTGCACTCTCGGAGAACAAAGCTTTTTAGTATACCTTCAAATGAACTCAGGTAAGTTTACAAATGGCCTATACCTAAAAGACCATTAGCTAAAATTACATTTGTTTTTATTGAAAGACAGCCCCAAGTGCTGACATGTAATATATGACATGGGATACATAATAATACTGTTAAACCAGTTCTGACATAATATTTCCCTAGGCATAATAACCACAAATGACTGCTTTAGTTAAGAACTAGCCAGAAACAAAATAGATCCACGTAAAAGTAGCTTTAACCATAAATACCTCAACAATATTTTATGTCACTGTGTAAAAAAGTTAAAGGAGTCCCATAACAATTAACAACAAAAACTTCATGTTCTTTACTATTGTATGGTGGTTGTGAAAGGTTATTTCATAGTCCCGCAGCTGCCAATGCTGTAAATTATGCAGGCACCAAGAAGCATTAAGGAGAAATAATAGCAATTTAAACTAAGGCTGACGTAATTCATGATAAACAGTCATTGGAAAATATTACAATGTTGTCTTTTTTGAGTGGGTTTAATCAGAAGAGTGTGACCATATTCTGACACAAACCACTCCACTTTTCCATTGTATGGGAATGTGGGCCCTTCCCTGGCTATGAACGTTTCCCTTGCTCACTGCCACTGCTGAGCCCCAGCACCTCAGGGATGCTGCTCACAAGGCTTGGGTTGCCAGTGGGCTCAGAGTTCTGAGACACAGCTCCAGAGTGAGAGCAGACCTGGTGGTGTGAGGGAGGCACAGAAACCAGGGGAACAGTCAAACAAGGATGCACTACTGAAGGCATATGAGGCCAAAGAGATGGCTCCAGAAATGAGACCACCTATGATGGACATGGCTCACAAATATGATGAACACAGCCCATCTTACTTTTAGCTATGATCACAAAACATGGTTTTCATAGCTGAATTGTAAAACCAGCCATCAAGGGGAAAACTTATATAGAAGGAATTGGTAATGTACATCTGCAATAACTTATTGAATGGACACCAATAAAGAGGATGCATGTGTTAATAGATGACAAAATGCATGCTATGGGTTACATTTATCAGACACGGAAGAACAGCTCACTTGCAAAACCTTGTTTGCTGGAACTACACATTAATTCTCTGCTGAACTCTCTCTGGTAAAACATGTAAACCCCACAATACCATCACACAGTCACTAAGCTAAAAACTAAAATGAAGTTCTGGGTGCACCCAGGCCCTTAGGCCCTTGACTCTGCCACGGGCACTCGAGAGAGAGGCTCTCTCACGTCCTGTCCAGTGAGAACCCCAAATCCAGAGCTATCCCAGCCCAGGCTGCACTGGGCCCCCCATGGCTCACGGCCCTGATGTGTCTCAAGCAGCCGGGTCACGGCCCCACGCAGTCACTGCAGGCACATGGTGTAAGCCCCCTGACTCCAAGACTGCTTGCCCAAGGGCACCTGAAGAAGGAAGGAGCCTCACAAAATTGCCAAGTGCCCTCCCATGGGAGCAGCTCTCTGGCAGTGACTCCGCTGGATGCCGCAGCTCCCCCGCTCCTCTGTGCAGGGCTGACAGCCACAACCAGCCCTGGTGGAGAAGGGACACCAGGCCCTAGGGAATGGGAGAAGCAGCTTTTCAAGCAGTACCTGCCCTTCCACTCAGCATCTGCTGCCTTCCCGAGGGCAGCGGGAACACGCAACCCAAATAAAATCAGTGCTCTCCATCAAGGAGTTTTGATTATATAGTGAAAAATAATCTGTCTTACTATTTATCCTAGTTACAACTACGGTTGCTAGTGAAAATGCACCAAAAAACCAGAAAGGGGTGGAAGCTAACAGCATTTGTTTCCACTGAAGTTCTTGCAGACAGGAAGGTATTTTATCTTACTTTACTACATATTACTTATGTTCACTTAACAGCTTGCTCTTAACATTGGGTGAGATTCTGTCTTTGGTTAACTGGTGAAAATCTTGAGTAACAGCCACAGAAGTGCATCGAGTTATGCTGGATTTACGCCACTAAGGCAGGCAGAATGTGACCCCTTATCAGTGCCTTTTTGCTTTGAGTATACAAATATTTTATGCATTTCAATGAGTGACAGAATGCAAAACTTGCAAATATTTATTTTTAGCTGTATGGGGAAAAAGCAATTAGAGCTAAAAATGTTAAGAATGAAGAAATCACTTAACAGAAGCAATTATGTTGGGCACATAAACAGCTCTGCCTTCAGACATTTTATTCAAATGCTGCAGAGCACACTAGAAAATATCAATTGTTTAAAAAAAACCCCTCCAAATATTTTTTCACAACTGAAAAATCAATCATTATAAACAACATCTGGGGATCATTAATATCTTGCTCTACAGTTGAATTAACAAAACAAGAAAGAAATCTGACCAGAATCCAGAACATTTCCAGATTCACTTTCTCAAGCGAAAAGCTTGTGTTTACAGAGGTGGGGCAGGAGGGAAGAGGAAATGTACATTTATCTATATTGCATATAGCACTATTATGCATTAATCACTACTTCCCCTCCAGCTATGTCCTGTTTTTGTTTTGAGAGACCTAAAATTTGAAATATTTAGCTGAGCCACCCTGCCCAAGACCTTGGAAAAAATTTGCATGTTTTTCAGACTGTTGGAGATGCCACCGTAAAGCTCCATCTAAGCAGCTCCCAGTATCCATGTTAATAAAAAGTCTCCATACTTCTCCTATTGCTGTTCTAAATGTTTTAAACATTCCAGTCTTTGCAGAGGAGCACTAACACCAATCCCACTCTAATACCACATCTGTATTAAAACAAAGAAGCCCAAAGCATCTATATAGAATCTTCAGGTTTTTCTGAATTTCACTGAAATAAATTATCCTGAAGGTAGCCAAAACAGACAACAGCAATAATGCTGATACTTTACATTAGCTGAAAAACTTTAAAAAAACACCCAGTCAGCCCAAGTACAATTTTTGTATTAGAGCTAGTTTAAAAAGAAAAGAAGAAAAGCCAACTTTGACTCACACAAATAAAATAAGTCACCAACAGGAAAACTGTATTTCATTTAGACTGAAAACATTCTTCCGTCTTTTTTTTTTNCTTGTTTTCTTTAGAGTAAAAAATTTTTTCCGTTTTTTTTTTTTTTTTTTTTTGCTTGTTTTAAAGACTCATTCCCTGCCAAGGTTTTATTTTGTTATGTTTTTCCCCCAAACAACTGATTTTATCTGTGAGTCACAAACGTCTACAAACTAAGATGCATAACGAGAGCAAAGACCAAATTTCAGCTATACCAGGAGTAAGGGTCACCTGGAGTCACCAGCTTTCATGCCACAGAATTTTTCTGGCACATGACCCATCCCTAAAAAGTCCTTTCTCCTTCATTATGCTGCTCTTCCATGGCTTCCCTGGCCAATGACAAGAAGGAGGGTAAGTCTTTCTGAAATTGTTGGCTCAGAAACTCCAGCAGCTGGGAGGACTGGTAAGTCACCCCTCATTCCCAACCACTCCCTGCCAGCCCTGGAAGTGAGAAACACTGCCTTCTTCATTGTTTTACAGGGAGAGATGAGCTGCTGAAGGCTTTGAGGTTTGCATTTTAATGTAGATAACTTTTCCCCTAGCAAGCAATATATCGTTAAGTTTGGCTTGGGGGATGGGGAGGAGATAAGTGGGACCTGCAGTGCCCTTTTGCACATGGGTTTTTTTCAACGAGCAGTTTCCCTCTGCATTGCTCATGTTATGGCCAAATGAAGATGGTTAATTTTTCAGAGAAAAAATTGTATTTATACCATAGTAGGTTGTAGTTCTCTCACTTTTTGGGATGAAATGTTTCATAAAAAGCTGGGTTTTACATGCAAACCCAAAACCTTCTTTTGGGCTTGAACATGTGTTTACAGTACTCCAGGGACCAAGCAGATTGTTTAAAGGCATATTGGACCCAGCATACTGTAAAAATAATCCAGAATGATTTAAAATTTACCAAACATATTTTGAAAATTGCGAAGAAATAAGGTGTTCAGTTTTCTCTCACACTCCTATTTATAGAAAAAGCAAGCCTATCCTCACAGAATGAAAGACAGTCTTTGGATTCATCTTTAGCAGACAGGATTTATAACATTTATCTAGCAAAGCAACATGATAAATCCTTCTGTGTGATTTTCACCTGGTGAAGCTGATGGAGCTGAAACTCACCATCACCCAGACCACAGCTGGATCACAGAAGGATCCTGGCTCATCGATGTGCCCTGGAAGCCACTCCATGCCATGAAGCTGGCACAAGCCTGGCAACTGAAGTCACCTTTTTTGGACAAGCAAACACAGAGGATGTGTGCTGCTCTAGCAACAAGTGCACACTGATTCATGCCCAGTGACCTTCAGATACATCTGAACACTCACAGGAGCTTTGCCTCCAGCTAGATCCCTTTGGTCTATAATGAAAATTATTAGAAACCTAATTTTTTCATTCCTTCTCTGCTGCAGCATGTATGACCACACAGCAGATGCCAGTAAATGATATGCATTTACAAAAGTTATTCAGTAACAGTAACCCCAGAGGCTGATAAATGAAAAAGATTTTGAAAAATGTCTCGAGTTGAAGAGAAATGAATTGTTCATTTTCATTGCTCATGTTCATTTCATTATCCACCTGGACCGCTTCACGCTGGTGAGGACCTCTAATTGCTCTTATTTCAGGAGAGGGATACGTGTGCAGTTTGACTGAAGTCATAGCCAGGAACTTGGGCTATCAAGATATCCAAGCATGGTTTATGTCTTCTGCTTTCTGAACAGAAGCAAGCTCTTGAGCCTATTTGCATTCTGGAGGGGAACCCTCCATGGCAGTTGGATTAACTAATCAGTGGTTATATCAACAAGAAGGGGAGCAGGAGGCTTCCCACTCACAGCAGTCTTTCCTCTGTAAATGTAGAGCAAGTCCTTCTGTGGCAGGCTGCAAAGAAATGCACACAAATGATTGAGCCTTCCAGCTGCTGAGCCGGTTCCTCAGCAGCCCTCCTCCAGCAGCCTCCTAGATGGGATACTGTGGCACACTGAACCAAACCAGAGGAGAATCACAACAGGACCATGCAAGAAAACTGGTCCTAAATATTCCTGTCCAGAGCACTTGGGCACATGCCATCCAGCAGTGGGCACGCAGGGCAGAGCAAGCACAGGTAGCTGCGGTGTTGGCAGCACCTGTGGCAGCCCAGGCTGGAGCTGGAGGGGAGGCTTAGCACAGCCTGAGCCTCACAGAGGCTCTATGGAAACAGAACATGCACACAGGACTGCCCAAAGCCTTGCTGCATCCCTCCCAGCCATGCCTGTGGGAGATCACAGATAGCATCTACATACAGCTGCTTTAAAAGTCCCACACTAAAGCAATATTTATTGTCAACAAAACTTAATTCGTCTTTCTCATTTCCTACTTTATTTATTTTTGTTAAACCCTACAGAAGAGGGAAAAATAGGCAAGGAGTACAAGAAGAAGTCAGAGCTCAACAATTTTTTTTTGTTATAAATTTATAATGAAAGTAGAGAGAATATTTCCAGGAAAAACATTTTGGTCTATTAAAACTGCCTAACAAGGACAACAGCTTACATGCTGGAGGTTCTTTGTAAAGGTGTTTCTGGTGTCTCATTTGTGATATGCTGTATCTGTTGCAAAATACTCCAACATACAGAGAATGTGTAAAAATTTTACTCAAAAGCAATGCTTCTGAAGAAGACTTGACATCCACATCAGAAACCAGTGCTCCAGTGCTTCCCACATAAAGACATCAGCAGAAAGTACTTCCCAAATTTCATATTTGCTTTAGAGTTGGGAGAATTTCAGGTAAAAATGGTGAAATACACACTCCTATCTTGTTCCTTCTGCACACTTACTTCATTTGCAAGATAAGAGAGGGACAAAACCTTCAAACTACATGTGTCTGGGTCTCTTTATAGACACCTTTTCAGAATTTTAGTCACCATTTTTGTAATCTGGTATTCCCTCAGATTTAACTGATAAATACCAGTGCCTTAGAGTAATCTATTTATCTACTGTACCACCCTGCCTCTGTTTAGCCTCAGCAGTCATCACCTTCCACATGAGACATCAATCTACGTGGTATCAATGTAAACTGTTTGTATAATGAAGCGTTGTACATTTTATTGTCCTGCTAGCAAAGAAAAGGATAAACTAGTACTTTGCCTGCTGTCTTCAACAAAAGCAGCATAATTGACACCTTACATTTCTCAACGCAGATATGTAATCACACACTGGCCAGGTTTTCCTTCTTAAAACAGCAGGGCTTGCAAGTTTTACATCATTATTTTCATAATAAATACTTTTAAACAGTGTTTTTTGGGGATTTTTTTGTGGCTCTTTTGTTTTTTGTTTTTTTTTTAATAGGGATTTCAAAAAATCTGCTTCTTAAAGCAAACTAAATTTTAAATACACATTACTAATTTTTATGGCTAAGATTTCTGTGTCTCTGGTTGATAATGAGATAATTGCCTCACAAAGGTCAAGAGAATGGCATAGTTTGCTTTCAGAGGCTGAACAAAGCACTTGCTATGGTTCACTAAGCATAGTTTCTGCATCATTCCACATCTCTTTGATTCATCTATTACTAATATTCCATGATACACTTGCACTATGGATCCAACTATTTCAACAAACCTGTAATCAAGGAATGACCCTGAATAAAATACTCCACAGAAAGCAGATGGTAGGCTCATCAAACGCCTTCAAGCCTAAAATAACCTTTCCCACATAAAAAGGAGAGTCAATTACAACTGAACTTTATATTCTGAGCTTGAGCTCAGAGTAAATAAAAACCAACATGATACTATTGTGTCATTGGACCAAACTTCCAGGGCATTTAATTCATTTTTTTCACCACCCCCACCCCCTAAGAGCAACCAACACTTTTATTCATAGTTCATTCAAAACCTGTAATGTTTTGTGTGAGTGTGAGCAGACTTGACAGTTTGGGCCAGATTCTGAAAAATCTTGACAGCACAAAACTAAAACTACTCTCAGCAGTCATGTGCTCCAGTGACAACACCACGTGAGGAAGGATCTTGTGTGCCTTTTGGGAATGGAGTGGCAGAGCAGCAGAGCAGCACTACCTTACAAAATGCCCCAATGCCTCCGGATGAGTCAGGGCTTCTCTGCTGACCAACGATGCCTGAGCTGGGCACCAAGCTCATAGCCACTGTGCTCGAGTTCAGAAAAACAGGTAGATGACTCTCCCATCAGAAACCTTCCCTCTCACTCTCATTATTAAATGTTTAAGGGCATAAACAGACTTTTTTTCTCTAAGAGACTACAGGAGCTGCCTTGCAGGGATGTGGGGGTCTTGCAAGCAAAGGTGTACTCACCACCATGCAGACTTTGCAAGCATTAGCCACAGAACTCATCCACCTGGTGATATGGGGCATAAAACTTAATTCTGTACACTGCTAAAGAAACTACAATGGACCCATTACTGGGTGTCTACACAACATGCATTCTGCCACATATTCAAAGCACATCTGCTGTTGTTGGGATGATATGACACCAAAAAAACCCTGTGTGAAATCATCTGGTTGCTATGAGGTGTCAAGTCTTGCAGTCCTTTCCCCCAGCTGTAAGGGGCTGCATACTCCTTTAGAGCTGCAGAGTATTCTCTATGCCTCTTGAATTAAGAAGTCACCTCCCAGAAGCATCTCTGCACTCATAAAATTAAGCTCCTAGCAGAGGCAAAGCCCATGTTGAACAAGCCCAAATTCCAAGATGACCAGAAACACACCAGCTACAGCTGACACTTTTACAGGGCCCAGGGAGCACAGCTGATGAGTGCTCTGGAACAGCAAAGGGATGTGCCAGGACCCTCTCCTATTCTGCATCTTTTAGCATACTGCACCAACAACGACTTTAAAAAACTAACACACGTGTAATGCTGCTGGAAGACAGGCTGTAGGTGAATGGTTAAGGTAGATGAACTTCAAACCCAGGCAAGGAATCGTTTCACTCAGACCCAGTCACTGTGCTACACTCTACCTGTGCAACATTATCTTTGACTGTGAACTCAAGTTGCAATACTGAGATCACCAGAAGTGGCCAGAAGCCTTCAGTCTTATAGAAGAAAGAGCATATTTGGTACTGATCATTTCAATAATAAATAGCATTGGTTCACTTCAAAGAAATCACATCTTCCCTTTGGAAATCAGTGGATACTTAAAGAAGAAACATGTTTTCACTTGTGAGAAAAAGAAAATAGCTGTAATGGGACTTACCAAACTCATCACATATACTTTCATTTTCTATTAGGGTAGGATGATCAAATGTATCCCGACAATAGAAGATTTGGGGGTTCTTGCTTGTTACTGCAATGCCTCCAAGGGCTAAAACGAACTGGTCTGTTAGTATTGACGAGGGCTTGTCCTGAATGCGCTTTAACATGGAACGGTATCGACAGTACTGTGGGTAGCTGAGAATTAAAAGGTTTGAATCTTCATCATCCTCACCTGGAAGGAAAGAAAAAAACACTCTTAGTATATCAGAAAAATACAAAACAAGAGCTGAAACTCAAGCATTTCAGAAAAATTCATTTTTCTGAAGTAAGTTCATCTTTTCTCAAGACACAACTTTTATAGCACAGTGGGTCTGGAAAGAAAGGTTAAAAACCAGTAATTGAAAGAAAGTTTATTAAAATAGATTATTTTTGCCTTTCTGTTCAGTTTTCTCATACTTACTCATAAGGACTACCTGGATGAGCAAGAAAACACTGTTCTGCTGAAGTTAGCCAAGGGCCTGAATCAAAGTATTCTCCACACATTGCCAATTTGGCTGCTTCAATAGAAATATTATCTGTAATTTTTACTCAATTCCCCATATATTTTTACTACACTCATGTTTACATCAGTTAACATCTTTTAAAAATAATAATATACAAGCCTCAGAGCATACAGCTATTACCTCTCCTTTCAAGTCCCTGATACTGGCAACTACCAAAGGACCTCTGGGCCAGGGAGGTGGGCTGATCCAACCTGGTCATTGTTGCTAAACCCCAAGAAGTGGAAGCAACTTTTTTTCCATTAACTGCAAATGCAGCAGGACTCAATAAAACTCCTACAGAGCACAACAAGCAAATAAATTTTCAAGCAGCTTGTGCTGCTGGGCTCAAAATATAAAGCAATCTAGACCCCAGAGCTGTCCATTCCTTTATGGTTTAGATGATATCACATATGGAAGTGGCAGATTTTGAAATAACACAATCAAGTGTCATCATATAACCAGAAGGAAACCTAAGAGGGGGAAAAAAAACCCCCTCAACTAGGGATACAAACATGAGAAATTACTCATTTGCAGGTATGCAGCCAGTACTAAACATCACTTTTTATGCTCATTTATCTCCTCAGGTAGGTAACTGAACATGGCTTTCCAGGCATGCCAATGAAGACAAAGCAACAGCATTCACTTTACGTTTTCTGTTCTACTCTGATTACTGAATAACTCAGCTATTTCTTCTGCCAGAGACAAAAGGTATGCTATTTAATCCCATTACCAATACTGAAATCATCATTCTTACTCCTAAAGTAAAAATCACTTCAGACATTGAAAGAAAAGTCAGATCAGTTCTCCCCAACTAAATATGATGGCAGAACTCATCTAGATTCAAGTGAGGTAATGAAAATGTTGACACATAAAAGGCAAAATTTTAAGAAGTCTCTGGAAGCAGATATATCACCTAGAATGTCATCACTGCAGAGGAATGCAATGCTGTAAAAAAAAATCAACACGACAGACAGACTTGCAAAGCACTGTCTTTACTAGCACAGTTCCTGAAAGTCATCACTTTTAAAAACTCAGAACTCTCACCACTATCCTGACATAGGTGAGGAGATAAAGCTGTTTGTGTTCAAATAAAAAAAAAGAAAACAAAAAAACGAAGTAAGGGTAATACATTTTGGTAAATAGCACTGGCATTACTTTTCTAAGAAAATAAAACTGATGGCCCTAAAAACCTCTTTTGGCCAATAAGGATGTGGTCATGCTTTTCTTTGTTTCAACAAGTATCCCATAAGCCTACACAACAGCACGATTGAGCCAATTGCTCCTGGGAATAAGGCTCTCTCTTCTTTATTAGGAAACTCTAAAAATCAGATCAGGAAAACTGTTCTAGGAATTAACAAGCACATGATCCGTCCTTTAACTCCTTCGAGAGTTTCACGTACGCCTGCTTGACGGTTATTACTGCTTCATACCTTTGTGTAGATAGCGGTGAGCTGAATCTGTCGATCTGACAGCACTTTTCTTATGCCAGGATGTGGTCAGCTTTTTAAACAGGGTGTATATAAATGTATGTCCCACGTGCCTTTGTAGTAAACCATTAGTTTCTAGACAAATGTGCTGCAAGTCCCTGTGCAGAATTACACAAACTTTGTACTCCTGACAACTGACGACTTAACTCAAGCCCCCTGGCATAAATTAAAACCAACTAATTTTTACAGGATCACTTTCATACAGGCTTGTGCAATTCCAATGAGTACTTTGTGATGCATTTGTTTCCTTTCCTTTTTTACTCCAGGTTCAATAGATACATCGAAGAATGAACAAAGGCTGAATAAACTGAAAATTTGCTTAGTGAAAGACAAACACAGTGTTCCTGGAACAAAGATTTTTTCCTCAACCACGCCCACATGAGAAAAGAGAAATCAAAGCAGACCAATCCCTAAAAAATGCAAGCCCGAAGATGAACTATTATTTGCTTTTATCAAAATCTCACACGTGCCATTTAATGGTGGACTTAGTGAATATTGCAAGTATTTTTCAGAAATATGATCAGAAAGAGTTTACTCTTAGAACTGAAGCTCAAAATGTGGATCACATTCCATTAAAATTAAGAAAAACAACATGACTTCTCTAAACATACAAATGAGATATTAGGAAACCAAGATGCTGTATTTCTGAGTTTCATTTTAGATTCAACAGACATAACATGGTGAAAGATAATACCTACAGTATTCTGCTTCAGTTGTGAGGCTCAACTGAAATTACTCTAATCCTATGCTTATATCATAATTGTGTGGTTTAATAACCCCCTCCAACATCAACTTTTCATTTATTTCTAGATTTCAGGGCTGAAAACAGAGAAACTGAAATTAGGAAGCAAAGTTCCACCCCTGCCTTCCAAGCACTGCCTATATCTGCAGAGATATAATCCAACAGTTCCCTTTGTCAGGGGTAAAGAGAGCTGGGATTTGGCACAGCCTGGCATTTATGTTGGATTACATGTTCTTCAAGTTGTCTTTGTAAGTAAGAGATGCATGAAATGCCAAACACAATGAATCTATGCAAGAACTGACTTTTCAAATCAGCACAACCATTTTTAATATGTAAGGCAAGACAATTAAAAGCTCCAAAAAAAAAACCCACAAAGCCTGTTAAAAGGACGAATTCCTAACAAATCCATCTAGAGCCAGAACTATTTACAGAGAGAGCAGAGAAAAAAACCCCAGTAACATGCTTTTTGTTTGCTTGTTTCAGAAACATCAGCCTATAATGTTATTGCTAACTGCCATAATCTACTCTCAACATCAGTAAGCATTATTTCTCTTTAAAAAGACCTTCACACCAGGATTTTATAGAGCTTGATGGAAAAACTATGCATGTTCCTTCCTGTACCTAATTACCTCAACTGAAAAAGCTGCCAAGTATTTTGCCCTTTAGTTCTTTTAATCGTATTAGTGCAAATGCATTTGGATGCCAACAGAAACAAACATTTTAAGATTTTTTGCTTAAAAGATTCCAAATATGTATGAGGCTGGTGCTATGAAAGCACACTCCACTTCTTCCCAGAAAGCACAGAGTTATTCTTGCAGAAGAAATATGAATTTATGCCTCTTGTAAGACTAAATGTCTAGTTTCGACCCAATTTAAGTAAAATAATGTCAATATGAACTGCTCTCACAATGATTTATGCTACCTTCTGTTACTTTATTACATTAGACATTCCTTTCTCTAAGCTTTATACTTTTTGCCGTCCTCCTAGCAACCACATAAAGGCTGAGCACCAACTTTACGCGCCTGGCACACTTCCAGGCTCGACTGTTATTGATAATTATATTGAAGTTTCAATTTAATTGCTACTCTGTTGTGACACAGAATATTTTTTGTAATTAGGCTTTTCCCATTTTCTGT
Source organism: Urocynchramus pylzowi (assembly GCA_013397555.1). Taxonomy (NCBI): domain Eukaryota; kingdom Metazoa; phylum Chordata; class Aves; order Passeriformes; family Fringillidae; genus Urocynchramus; species Urocynchramus pylzowi. The sequence goes on along the minus strand of VZRH01004486.1, from coordinate 42,394 downwards.
CCATTCATTTTTTTGTATTACTGAAAATGACTTTTTCGGCCCAATTTCCCCCTCCCCTCTGAAAACACCAGCAGAACAATGAAACAGATAAGGGTCTGTACATCTGTTACTATCATTAACAACTCAGTAATGTGAAGGGAACCAAAAAAAAAGGGGAAAAAAAAGCTGAATATAATTTCTCAGAAGGTAAATTTCTTTTCAGTTTAAGTGCTCTTTTTCTTTTTACAGTTACTCAATGATTTCCTGTTCTAATTACAAGACATTATACAGAAAGTAATTTTTAAAAAGGAAATGTACCAGCACAGGATGCTAAACAGAAACACTTGCTTGGTATGGTTTGAAATTGCTAACTTTTACATCTCTTATCAATTCTCTGCTCTACCTTTGTGCAATATATTATACCACACATCTACCATTTCTTCTGAGGCAGTTAACACAAATGTATACATCAAAGGGGAAACACACTTTCAGTTAAACTGCAGGCAAAGAAAAAAAAAAAAAAATAAATTTTTTCACC
>VZRH01004486.1:653-41491 GCA_013397555.1 Urocynchramus pylzowi | reverse complement strand
CAAATTGAGCAAGGGAGCTATCTGGAATACAGAGAGAAAATGAAGGAAGTTGCAGGGTTCTGTCCGTCAGGCTCCTCTCCCACACGGTGCCCTCGCTCCTCTGCCTTCTTTCATAACCCTCTGTTACTAAGGGGGGGCTCCCAGAGGATTCACATATCACAATTAGTTTATCATTGCTCGTATGCACGGCTTTGACCATCAGCATCAATGTGCAGGCCACACAGAGGCAATGGAGGATGCACGTGGGTGTCGGAGGGACTGGCGCGGTGCTGAATGAACACGGCTCTGAGCCCTGTGATGGGAGGTCTCCTGCTCACTCACCTCCCAAGACCCTCCAGCTGTTAGGATCTAGTTCTTCTTCTCTTGTTCTACTCTGGCAATGACTTTCTGCAGTATAGGCACAAGAACACAGGTGTAGATGAAGCAAGGATGTGTAGCTCACCCTTCAAAACCAGTATCTGCAGGTCAGACAGGCTCTACACAGCTCAGAGCTGCCTGTTCTAATAAAAAACCCAAAGAAAGAGAGCACAGTTTTCAGCAGATGGAAATAAACTTACCACACAACTACCTAAAAACCCTGAATCTCTCAAAAGGTCCAAAAGCAACAGAAACAGCGGAACAATGAAGGAATAACCACAAAGAGAAATAAGAAACTGAGTCTTTATGACCTTAAAATCTTCAAGAGGAATCTTTAAGAAGAGTGATGCAATGTGAACACCTTCCCATATCACAGTCCAGCTATAACCTGCCAAACACCTCCAGACTTCCAAGATAACTGCAGGTGGCCAAGCAGCAAGGACAGTCACCACCTGCACCTCTGGGGACTCCTGTGTGGGCAAGGATAGCTCTCCCAGTGAAATAACCTCCATGGGATTATGCCTGGCTCCTGCCTGACCACTTCTCACACTGAATTCTTTGCACAGACACAAGGCTAAGAACCACAGCAGGAATCCATGCCCCACAGTAGGAAACTGCTGTGGACTAGGAGCAACAGCTGAGGAGTTCAGGTAGCTACATCATCATCACAAGGCATGCTCTAGCACACCAATCCATCCTCTCTCCAGTGGTTAGGAAAGACTTCCCAAACACAGCTCTTCCAAGCCACTCTGCCTTTTCATTCCCAGGGTCTTTATTCACGCTAGTAAAGACACTTGATGTGCCTCAGCTGGCTAATTAATCACAAGACCTAAAAATATTAATCTAAGAATCGTATTTCTCTCACAGATAAATGCAAATATAGCAATGATTTAGCCACATGAGATGGGACAGGAAATCTGTGGTTTTGGTTTTAAATAAATTTGGGTAAATTATTGACACAACAGGGATACCCCTTTGTCGGCAGGACTCGTGCTACTCATCCTTGCTTTGAGAACCCCCCTCTATTTGAATGCTAATGCAATCAAGAACAAAGGCAATGTGTTGCAGGATACGAACACAGTGATTACATTTATGTTTACCAGATAATGATGGTGTTAACAAGTTGCCTGTAATTCTGACATGGACGTTTGCCTGCCTGATTCTGCTTTTAAATTGATCAAAAGGCAAAAGTCATTTCTGCCAATAGTGAGAATAAAATGTACAGCCTTTCTGCATGTGTCAGATATTTCTCCCCTTTTAAGGAGGAGACGGAGCTATTTCTCAGAATTTCATGCCACTTCCCCAGCCCTCTGTTTTCTGTCACAGTGCCAGCAGAGCATCAGCCTTTCAAAGAATTCCTAAGCTTAGTTTAACATTTGAAAAAAAGAGAATACTGACAAATCTACTGGAGATTGAAACTACTGTTCAACTGAACAGCAATACAGTCATTAAAAAAAAGAAAAAAAAGACAGCATCATCTAATTCTTATTTAAAGCACATGGTTGAAAAATATTTTACACTCGGCTATTTGGATCAGAGTTGTTCTACTCCTACCTATGGGGGACAAACCCAAGTATGTTGATCCATGACTGACCACATGTCCATATAATCAAATATTCTACAATATTTATCTCCCTAAATCACTCGAAATTCAAATCCTAAATCCAATTTTTGAAGAAGACAAAAGAAATTTAATATGAAAAAGTTTCCAACCAGGTATTCCACATCCTTTTCAGACCCTAATCCCATATTCAGCTCCTCATAACTGCAGCTCCAACCTTGGACTCCCAGGATCCTCCTGCACATTAGGAAGTGCCTCATAAACCTTATGAGGTGTTACTAGACTCAAAAGAAGAGTGACTGACACTCGTCATTTCCAGCTTTTATATAACTCTTCCATCCACAGGCCTCAAACTGCTTCATGGAGATGAGTAAAAATTATTATCCCCATTACACAGAGAGAGAAACTGAGACAGAGAGAGCTTAAAGGATTTATTCTATAGCATCAAGCAATTTGGAGTGCAAGGGAGAGAGCAAAGAGGCCAGGCAGAAATTCCTGTTGGGAAATTTCTGGGTAAGTGGGAGATCCCTGAGTTTCCTCAAAAGGGAAGTGACTGTCTCTGGTCACCCCAGCCAGCCTGCCTGCCTCCACCAGAGATGGGGCATGGATCAGGTGGCTCTGTGCTGAGGCTTCTCTCCTAACACAACCACAACTCTGTCCACACAATTCCCGTCACTCCAGTCACTCCTTCATTCCACGCAGCTGCCGCCCAACCAGGATTATCTTCCCCTTCAGGAAGGGTCTGCAGAGCAGCAGCAGCTCACCCTCCTGTCCAAGGCAGGTGACTGCCATGACAACAGCTGGAGGAACCCCAGAAAAGCAAGCTGACACTGTGGATGTGGCTGCAAAATCGCCTCTCTGCCTCCCAAAATTTCCTTCTCTCCTTACTCCTCAGGACACAAGCACGGGCCAGCCCATGCCCAAACAGCCATGGATGGCTGCAGAAAACTGCTCTGATATGAAAGGCTTTTAAACTGCCCTATTAGCTTTCTAAAGCAGATGGAGATGGGGGGAAGGGGGAGATTGATTGTAGAAGGGAGCACATGCTGCCTGTCCTCTTGAATGTTCTGGGTCATGTGGACCATTCAGGTTGAATGTGCATCAGCTTTAAAACAAGTATTTATCCTGGTTGTCGTGGTTACTGATAAGCAGCTTCAATTCTGCTGATAACAAAAAGAAGAAAGAATTAAAAAGGGGAGGGAAGCTGAAAACATAATTTGGTAATATGACGAAGCCAACAAGAGGAATTAAATCACATTAAACAAGCCAATTGTACTGTAAATGGCTCTACCTCTGTATTTGCTTTTAAATCATCTAAGGCTCTAACATGGCAGCTGCTTCAGTTTTAACAAACAAACAGTAAAAATCCCTTTTAATAACGAAAGAAAATAATGATATACTTTGCTTTAGCTGAATTCAAACATAATTTAATTTTTCCTGAGGTGAGATTTGCACAGGGAACAATCAGATAATAAGCGTTATCATTCTCACAGACAAAACTGAACCAGCACTTTGCAATTCAAAGTGCTATTTAATGCACTGTTTTCAGCAATCTCTGAACACCATCCAACATACCACTGAACTACACTTCAGTACTTACACATAAAGCCTGATCCTGCAAATACTTGAGCATGGGGGTTATGCTATGAACACAAGTACTACAGCTGAGGCTGAAGTCGTACATTCCCTACAGCACCTTTGTGAAGGGGGGTCACATCCTCACATCCACTAACTTTCCCTACAACACCTTCTCATCCTCTGTATCATTATTACTATTTCTATGATCACGTGTCTTGGTCCCCCTTACTGACATGTAGCACTGTAGAGACAAAATACTGGAGAATGAAAAACCCTACTCTGCTGGAGAAACATGCAACTAGAGCCCCTGGCAAGAGAGGGACACACATTTTTACAGCAGTGATAATTAACCATTGGAACAATGAGCTCAAATATGTAACAGATTCTCCAACCCAGCGCTCAGGACTGAACCTCAAGATATTCTCTGGACTGATGAATTTTATTTTCATGGTCTGTTATTTGTCTCCTGTACTGAAGAGGCCCACGAAAATCCATACTTGTGTGGCATGAAAAACTGAAAAGAAGTGCAAAGTCGCTGAGAGTTAAACTGAGTTACTGGGTTTAATATCAGAGTAACCAGGTCTTCTGTCATCTCCTCTCTCTTTCACCTCTGCACACCATTCAAACATAAATGACAGACAAGGAAACGCAAGCCCTACTTATAAGGGACTGATTCATCACCTCTTCCTTGTGGCAGAATCAACCGCCTTCATTTTCCACTGCACCCAGGAGCATGAGTCAAAAGCCTTATTTTGGTGTCTCACACGGGGCTCTTTCATTATCATTCTGAAAATTCGGAGGAACTGCGCCCTCCTCGAAATAGCAGCGGCAGAAGCTGCCGGTCCCAGAGCTGCGACACGAGGGGTGGAGGGTGGAAATGGTCCAGTGATTTAAACAGTCAAGCCCTGCTTTTGACGTTTATGCCCTCTTTGAAACCCTTAATGAAGTAACAACCCCGTTAATTCTGGCAGGGTATTTAATACACATAAAAACTGCATTATCTACTATTTACAATTTACTACACACAAGCAGTATCTGGCTCTGTTTAAAAATAACAAGCTCACTGTAACCCTCCCCTCCCTAACCATACTGCTGATTTCTTTGACACATGGAGAAGTGAGAATAATTACATTTTACTGAGTGCGTCTCATTACACTGATTTAAGTAAGATTTCCAAAGCTGTAAAAATATGCTTTTCAATTTCATTTGTTTCTAGCATTTCACTATGAAGACAATTCGTAAAGCCTTCAAAAATCATCATCAATACAGACAAAAATTGTACCCTGCTCATGTGGACGTTTGACAGAGGGATAATAGGGTCTAGAAACACCACAGTCAGATGTTGCTTTTCTGTTTAATGTTTCCTTCTGTGCCAAACATAATATAACAGACAAGTGTTAGAGAGACATGCAGGGGGGAGTCTGAATAGAGAGCTTTAAAAGAGGTCCTTAATAGAGAAGCTGTATGCTTAGTCTTCAACAATATTCAATAGCAATTTATTTGCAGCCATTTTCTCATGTAACCTTTCACACGGGAGCAGATAAGATAGAGCACAACACAATTTGTCAACTGCCAGATATGAACAAAAGAAACCATTTTTAATAAGCTTCAGTGGCCCCTTGTATTTGTTTTGCAACATGTTAATAACTTTTTTGGAAGCCAATCAAAGACAAGAAGAGAAAAAGAAGTCAAGCTGGAAAACAAAAACCACAGTTTAAGAATTTTACAGATAAACTCGTATTATCATCTGCAGTGTAATAATGCTTAAACCCAGGAGTGGCACAAAACTGGAATTAGAAACAAGATGCCATTTCTTTTTAAAAAAAGAGTAATTACAAAAATGCTAGTGTCGTATATACTTTTCCAAGAATTTGCTGTCCTCTATCTCATCCCAATGGAGCACATACCTGCTCCCCAAAAGAACCTTACTCAGGTTCCCCTCCTTCACAGTGAAGAGATCAAACTCAACATGAAGACTATGAGGAAAGGCTAGACAGGAATTGCCAAACTCCAGGCCACTGACCCAAGTGCCCTGTACCACGCTTCCCCAGCTACTTGGAAACCCTCACCTCCTAAGTGAACTTATGTTGCACCAAATAGCCCCCAAACTGTTGCTCATGTAGCCTTTTAATGTAGCCTTAAAAGCTGTTACAGGCATATGAGTAAGTCTGTGGTTGCTCATAAGACTGTGGTTGCTCATTTAATCCTATTCTGCATCACAACAAAGTAGATTGGAGCTGAAAAAGAGTAACAGGAAAAAGGTCTAAAAGAAAAGGGAGCTAACTTACACCCCTGTCTAGGATACAAGGACCAAAAACGGAGTGATATGCAGTATAAAGCAACTGTGCTGAGATTCAGCAATGCCAGGGCCTTCCTGTGTGACCAAGGTCGTATCATTAGATATTTCTGGGGCAAAAAAAAGGAAAAAGGATTATTTCTATGGTAAAAGAATTAGTGGCAGGCATGTGAGAGCTTGTAGAACAATTGCTCCTGATCGCTTCCCCTTCCTGCAGGCACAAGGGGAGAGGCAGAGAACCTCCTCAAAATGGTATCTACCGATACCTGTGCAAAAATGTTTCTGCAGGACTGAGGTTCAACAGTGGGTCCAAATGCTCATATGAGCCCTCAGTCCCATTTTTAAGGTAAGGGCATTCTGGTACTGAAGAAAAATCAGAAAGCATCAAAATCCCAGCAACGTATGCTGAAAAAAGCTGATGAAGTGTTAAGCAATTTCATTAACGTTATTAAAATAGAGAAAGTTCCCTTGGAAAATTTCACACAGGCTTTCCTGTCTCATTGCAAATTACTCATGGCCTGAGAGACGCGTGAGGAGCAAATGGAGAGAAATAAAGCTTCTCTCCAGGTAATTTGGACTGAGTCCTAGTCTCACTGGTAGAAAGACCAGGCATGTGGGCTTCAGTGAGAAAAGGGCTGGGTTCTTTGAACTAGATTATTATGGCATCTCTAAGAGAGGTACAAAAGTATACAGTGAGAGAAGATGCATCAGAGAACAAAAGAAGCTGCCGGTCAGATGACAACCCTCCTTGTTATGATGATGAAAAGACTCCCAGACTTCAGCAGACACACACCTGCAGAGTTTAGGATCCTATACCCAAAATTAGATTTTGCCTTCTAAGGACTTTGCAAAGGAGTCTGTTATCCAGTGAAGGGAAAGAATGTAAGTATTTGCTCTTCAAGAAAGAGGAAAGGCTTTTTGAATAAGAAAGGGCTCCCTGTGATGGGAACATACCAGCCCAGCCCCACGCTCCTCCTGAGAACTAATACAGGATTTCTCTTCCTCTTCTGCAGGACCAGGAAAACATTGCTGGAAAAGAGGTGAAGCCGTGCTACCTGAATTATCGGAAAAGGCCTCAGGTGGAGGCAGGGTGAGAAAGGATTTCAGGACAAGTTATGCCTATGAGCTGAGGAGAACAAGCAAGTATCCTCCCACTCTTTTCTCTAGGCAAACCCTCTTTCCAAGTTTTCAGTGCGAGTGCTGAGTTTCCAGTGAACCTGCCTAGGAAGGGCTCGGCAGAACCCTGCCAGCGTTCCAGAACCATGGGGCAGCTTGTGCTCTGTTCCCGATGGGCTGTGGTCCCACACCTAGTAGAAAGGAAGGCTCCCAAGTAAGAAACAATCCTAACACACTATCTGCTAGTCTGGAACCTGCTCTAATAATAGATAGCACTGCCTATTTCAAAGCACTTAATGAACGCTAATTAGTCCTCAGGGTATTCCTATGAGGCAGGTAGACAGATAAGTATTATTTCCCCTGTTTTACATATGAAATAACCTCATCAGAGGTGTTCTGACTTGCTTAAGGCCACCAAATGAGTCACTGAGCTCAGCACTCAGCAGGTCCTGGCTCCCAGACCTGTGCTCAGACCTCTCAGCCATACCTCTTTCACAAGTGCAAATCTTCATTTCAAACGTGGAGGGAGAAAGGAAAGAAGATCAAGGAGGAGTAATAATACTGGGAAAGAATTTTCTCTGGGAAAGGAGCTTCCAGAAGAACAACAAAACAGAGTTAGGTATCTACTGAATGCTAGATACCAAATCTAGAACAAGGAAAGAGATGAAAAACACACTGATACAAAATTGTGTAAGTTTTTATTATATAATCTATTCAAGAAGTCAGAACTATTTACTGTGGTTCGTAAGCACCACTAACATCAGTTTATTAGCTTTACATTCCTAATTCCTTGAATGGTCAAAGCCCACAGTCCTGGCTGCACACAGCCTAGATGCTTAGCACATACATTTAAGTTATGTGCCCACACCCACGAAGTTACACTGAGATGTTCCACGCTGGAAACCTTTGTGACTTCAGACATCCTGGGTAGGCAGGAACATTATCGATGGAACATAACCATCACAAAACAAGGTTCTGTGTGTCTTTGGGAAAGAGCAGCAAATGGTCCAGCCACCATTTGCAAACAGCCAGAGCTCACAAGACACCAGCTATTACATAGCATTGCATTCTTCCATCACCAGGCTGCTGCATCACCCACTACTTAACTGCCGTTGACCAGTGCAGACAGAGCTGGGCAGACGATGCCCTACAATTTTAACACTCCAAATCCAGCAAACGTTTTCCACATTCTTGAATGTGCCTTTCAATGATTCCTTCCCTTTCAACCCACAGCCCCACAGCCCACCGACACACAATTAAGTGAAGCAGGGTCCTTGAAAGAGGGAATGCAGTGCAGCAGTCCCCAGAACATTCACCCATTGTTTGTGCTAAAAATAATAATTTTGCTTCTATGAGATTACAGAACAATCTCCAGGCTAGGCAAAACATTACTTCTTTTTCAGAGGAGAAAAAAAAAATTATTTATACAGTGCATTACAAATCTCAAATGGTGATGTTTAAACACAAGTTTGATGAACTATATGCAGCATAATACAGCTGCTTTGCATTTTGATTCCTTTATTTATAGACCACAGCAAATTAATAACTCAAAAATGTTGTTCCAGGCAAAGTAATGGACACACAATAAAACTATTCATTTCCTCAAAGGTCACTCCAGGAGAAACATACATTGTTTCGAAGCCTACCAACAATGCTATTGTTCCAAAGAAAAGTGAAAATATATAATGAGCAGTTAGTACATATATCTGCAGTGGAGACCCTGGGCTAATTTAAAGTGCAATCTTAAGGCAATCAATCATACTCTAAAATTACTTCATTTTCCAAACTGTTTACACTTTTTAAGTTACAAATCCACTTTCTGCTATTTCAACTCACGATTTACAGCTACAGATTTAGCCTGCCTTGGCTTGCTGCCAAACTCTAGTCATGAGGGAGCTAATGATCTGAACAGATCAGTGTTTTATAATGGAGAAAAGCGCATGTAAATTTCCAGCATGTCTGCAAGTAATCAAGGCATGCTGACTATAAATGAGGCGGCCTCACATTTATTTTAGGAGAAATATCTTAAAGCCCCACTTTTTATCCAGGCCAACAAAAAAAAAAAAAAAAAAAAAAAAAAAAAAAAAAAAAAAAAAAAAAAGAAAAAAACCCCAATCCTTTAAAAAGGTACTCCAAGATTATTCCAAATGATTCTAAATGAAACTGCTAGGCAAACAATATGTTAAAGAATAGTACAATAGCTAATTTCCTTTAGTGTTTCTATCTCTAACCAGATCATATCCTTATCATGGCAAGCTGGAACATTAAACTCTCTAGTTCATGGAATCAAAACACAAGAGTGCTTCATATTACATTATAGAAAAATGAGCCATTCCCTACAAACAAGGTCAGATTTCTGGAATGCCAAAGGTCTACATTTAAACAGAGATGGGAGGAGGGGAGGTTTTGCCCACTCCACTTGCTAAAAAACAGTGGGAAACTAGACTAGCAACTCAAATTTGCTTTAGTAGTTAAAATGGTAAGGGAGAGTAAGAAGTCTCTTCAGAATTGATACTTGATTAAGTATGATCTTTATTGTTTCATTACAGTGGCATAGCCAAATAATGACTTTGTGTTACTGTACAAATAATGCCGGATCCTCATCTTCTAGCGGAAATAATTACTCTGTTCTATCATTTTCTGCTTATCATCAACCTACACCCCCTTCCTGTGCAGGTAATGGGTTGTGGTATGTTTGGGGCTAGACTAAAAAAAGTTTCAGATTTTCTCCTGTTTATAAAGGCCATACCAAGGAGGCACATTTTGACTCAAAAGTGGCTTTAAGAATGGAGCTATAAATATTCTTGTGTTGTACTTCATGAAATTCAATCCATCATGATGGATATTTCTGTTATAACATTATTACATGCCTAAATTCAATTGTATAATTGGATAGGGCCAGAAACAATAAGCTGGCATTGCTTTGTTTCAGCATACTACAGGTTTAAAATACCTGTAATCATAAATCAACATAATTATTTGAAGTTCTGTCATGAAGCAGAACAGGAAAAGAAAAACTAAAATACACTAGCTGCTAAAGAATTTCATTTTACTTTCTTGAGACTGAGATTTTTTACCGGCTTTGAGTCTTACCATCACTACAACTGGGAAAGTCTTTTCTCCTTTCCAGTTGCCTTGAAAGGCACCACCTCCACAAACAGCTTTCCAACACAACTGGCAGAGCTCCACTGAGGAATCCTGCAATGCCACAGTAGGAAGGATGCGCCTGCAATGCAGCCATTGGGACCAGGCTAACAGGGAGCCATGCTGAGAGAGACAAAGCCACCTGAGCTCTCCACAGCCAGCCAAATGTCTGGTGGGACAGGGGCCACCCCTGCTAGGGCAGTCTGTCCTACTAAAAGCTCTAGGGGGAGACAGCTGAAGTCCTTCCTTGCAGTGGAAGCAAAGTGAACTGAGCTATTTTTGTCCCACTGTGGTATTTTGCTACTTATGCACACAAAATAATTTACTAACTCCTCCCCAACCTCTCAGTACTTCTTACCTCATCACTGTCAGAATCAAAATTAACCAACCCTTTCTTCTCTTTTTCTACCCCTAGCACACACAAGCAAAAGCTGGGGAGCAGGTTTGATGGATGGCCCCTGGATGTGAAAAGAGTTTGTTGCTGCTTGGTTCATTTTTAATTATTGCTAAGCAACTGCCATTGGGAGCTGGGCCTCGGGAGATCATTGCCCAGCTAAGGCAGAAGACCAAGCAGAGGTGAGCACCATGTAGGAAAACACCAGGAGATGCTTTGGGATGGACTGCATTGTGTTACTGGGAGAGGCAAAAGTACTGATGGCGGCTGAAGAGTTTCTTCCCTCCCCTCACCTACAGTTACACAACCATTTTCCAAATCTCATCTCCACCTACCTTCCAGCCATGCAGAGCTTCATGCTTACTGGAGGCACTGGGCTACAGCATGGCTGAAGTCAATATTAAAACAAGGATTCCTCCTACAGCTTCCCTGAAAAAACACTGCATTCAGAGGGACGGAGGTCTCCCGACAATCTCCTTGTTCTGTTTTTCTTGCTGCTATTACAGTTTTTTAAAAACTCTTTTTATTCCTTCTTTCTCTTTTGCTCTTTGTAGGTCTCAAGCCATGTATTTCATTACTTCTGATACTTATGTGAAGAATGTTAAGCCTTTCAAAAATACACTCTTCTGCCAAGTGCTTTATGGGTACTGGATCTCAGCAGCATATACAGTTGCATGTACACATACAAAGAGATATGTGCAGTTTCACATATGAGAGATGACCATGTAGCCATCAGCAAATGTCTGTGTAATCAGCTTCTGTTTGTGTATACATACAGAATAAATTATGCAATTACTGTAACACGATTAAAAAACTTGCTTTCTCAAATTCTCAACTTTTACTCTTGCACACTGTATCATCAAATTAGAGAAGTAGCCAAAAACAGGTTAAGACCTAGATTTCCTTGGTCAAAGAACACAGGGAAAAATAATCCTTCTCTTTCAGTATATCTGAAAGAAGCAAAAAAGGGTGAACAAACAGATCTGGGCGGGGGGGTGGGGTGGGGGGGGGAAAGGCAAGTCAACTCCAGCTCAGCAAAAATTTCTAAGATAAAAAAAACCAACCTAAATAAAAAGAGGAGATATAAATAGGTGATGTGAACAATTCCTGAGAACAAAAAAGCATTTGATATCATCTCAGTTGGTGTCATAGGGTGGTTATTAACTGGCATAAACATGCATTTTCAGTCCCACTGAGTCACCCAGAAAAGCTGGCTCTCAAATAATGAGGCTGACAGAGACTGACATCCAGTTCTACTTTTCTTTACTCCAACTTGGAACTGTTGCACAATTACGATACAGTACGTCAGGATCTGATAAACAGAACTGAAAAAGGGAAAGAAAACAATTTTTTCCCCTACAAGTCAGGTTCAGTACTTTTGCCTATTAAAGTAACCAAATATGTTTCTCTCTGAAATCAAAGCCAAAAGGCAGCATGCCAGACACAGTTAACAGATAAATCAATGTTCCTGAAGGGCGGGCTTTTTTGTTTTGGGGGGTTTCTGCCTGACAACAATCTTGTGGCGAGCAAACAGAACACCCACCACACATCTTGTCAATCTACTCACATGAAACAGGGAAGGAAATGCAAATACTTTTGAAGATCTAGGCACTGTTTAGAAAAACTTCATGTTCTAACCTCCCTGTCAAAGGTCATGGTTCTCATAACCATGAAGTCTGCAGCTATTGTAAAGCCCACCTCATATAATGTGTAATTGCAGCTAATTTATCACTAAGGTCATTGCACATACTATCTGGAGTTTGTAAACAAGAATGAATCACAGATTTCATTTCTGTGTCCCTTTCAAACTGGAAGACCTAACAGTTTCCTGCTCCAACATACAAAATAGTATTATTTCTATAAATCTACTCAGGTCATCTTGCCAGCAGTTTCCATTTAATTAAACTGACAGCAAAACAGGGCCTTTGCTAATGTGATCCAGACCAGTATGCCTTCAATGTAAATTCTCAGGCATGAAATTACATCTGAAGCAGATACAATAATCTGTCCATACCTTAGTCATGAGTTTAATCTATACTAAAATAACATTTTCTTTGTCCATATTGAAGTCTGTTTTAGAATTCAGCGATCTTTTCTTCTTTTCACAGTTGAAGTTCAGGGAATTATTCAACTTCCATTCACCTTACAGTCAATTCTGAATTTTCTTCTTGCCTGTAATTTACACATTCATTGTTGGTTTCTAGGTCATGGGTAGCAAAATGATCTCACATGTGAGAAACCAGATTCAGGACCTACTTGGAACTTTCACTTTCTGGAAATGAAATAGACTGGTAGCACTATAAAAGTAGTTCACAGCCACTTAAAGCAGTCTGAGTTGCCTTAAGCTAACAGCCCGCCCTTTCACACAGATCCTTGATCAACTGGCTGTAAAACAGAAAACTGATGAGATTTATAGGTACCTTCAATAAAATGGAGGTGGGGTTGTTTGTTTATTTAATGACCCAAAACATTTCACTCTCATCTAATCATTCTCATCAGTACCCAACTGATGCAGTAATTCCTACAATACCCAGGAAGAACAGAATATGCAAAAGAATAGTTACTGCACAGTAGCCACAGTGCTCATGATAAGCAACTGAAAAAACTGCAGGGTGCATTTCTACCAGATGCAAGTGAGATGGGAATTTCTGAGAGATGCCAAGCATTTTGTTCCTGGCCCACGAGCTGCCTCCTCCTGCACCAGCATGAGGACAAGCCTGAGGATGCTAAACACCCCTTGCAATTCAAGCCTAAAATATCAGAGGGTTTGAAAATAGGAAGGGATGGCATCCAGAAAGCAAAATCTGGAAAAGTCACAATTAGTAAGGAAAGGGCAAATAACCAATCTTTCTTACTAAAGCTAGAGCATGCCATAGCAAAGTCTTCAGCGTGACTATCTCTGGCAGCTAACAATGACTGAAATAATGCTCTCCCAAACTCCCAACCTTACAGTCAAGTCTAGCAACAGCACTGGAGAAGTTGCTCTTTTTGCAGCTCTGTGGATTCCTGACACTGGAAGAGGGTATCACCTGAGCTCTGCTGCACTGGGTCTCCAAGCTCAACAGGAATTACACAGCACTTAGCCAGCAACACAGAATGATAAACCAGGACATTAAATCTGAGACACTGTGACAGGAAGGCCTGAACTTCAGAGAGTCTAGCAGTGACTGTCAACTCAGCATTTTGATCCTGGAAAGGAAAAATCAACTCTATTATGTGCAACTGTGCTTCTGATACCAGCTATGTAGGTAAACTAATTGAAAAGAAAAGCTTGAAGCCATTCTGAAGACAGATTCTGGCTGAAGTTTTACACCAAATGAAAACTGAGGATCCACTCTGATACAAATTTGGCCTCTGTGTTCAGGCTACCAAACACGTAAGTTTCCTGCCTTTGGAGTCAGCAATCACTCCAGGCATGAACCTAGAGTCATTTCACCAGTGAAAGGGAATGCTCCTCCAAGAAGCCTTGTTTCCTATTTTGATTTGGGTAACCTGGCTGGTGAACTGGAAATGGACACGGTGAGAAATTCTTACGGAGAGTTCGGGCAAAGATCTCAAGGAGGCACACACAGAACTGTCCTACGTGCAATCCATACAGACAAGCTCTGAGGGAAAAGGAGCACAATGGAAACCAGAATTCCATTTTTTCTATGACTGCCATCCCATTCTTTCATGTCTTGATAACTTTTGGTGATGAAGGCAAAGTGCCCTGCCAGCCCCACTGAGCTTAGGGCACTCCTTGCACCACCTTTAACGAGGGCTTGTTTCCCAAGAGCTTGTGCTGCAGGAGGTGCTACAAGCATAAGAAGAATAAGTGACAAAACCACTGTAATAACTAGAGAAAACTGAACCACAGTTTATTTTCCAAGTTTCTACCCACCCAAACAAACATTTGCAAAACTTTTGTTACTTGCCCAACTAAGAACATCTGCTGCTCAAGACGTGTTACATGACTAAGTAGGAAATCTGCCACATGCCCAGCAAGGTATAAACAATGCTTTCAGTATGTTTTTACAGCCTGGACAATATAATTTCCAAGCACCGTTGGCACAATCTTCCTCTTCATATAAGAACTTTAATTGCATTGTTCTCCTAAGAAGTAGAAAATTAAGTGTTTCCTTAAGAAAACCAGCCATACACTAAGCAGTCTGATATTTTTGGGAATTTAATTTTGCAGCAGAAAACAATGGTCAGACATTAGCATGATCAGAAATCACTATAAGTCCTTCTGGCAACTGCTCTTCTGCTTCCCTGTTCATTAAAGTCCTCTGTTTTAGAACACTTAACAAGTGTTCTCAGAGTGAATGTACATAAACCTTTTCTTATTGGTAGACTAACTTGATCTACAAGGTGATGAGGGAAAAAGGGTCTGATAGAGAACACCAGCCTCTCCTCATCTTTGGTTGTTAAGAATTAGCTCTCTGTGCTTCCCTAAGCCACTAGAAATGGCAAAGAGATACTGCTTTGTGCAAACACCACACCCAACTGGCCAGAGATGAGGGAATCACTTTTCACATTCACTTACATGGATTTGCTGATATATCTGACCATAGTCTCTCAGATAGGCAGAAAAGCTACAAATAGTTTCTTCTGCAGAGGGTGAAAAATGCTCCTATTCCATTTGTGCAAATGTGCTGGGCTCACATTATCAAACACATGAATTCCTGTCCACACACTCTCCATCTCCCCTGCGGACCCTGCCATCAAAACAGCAGGGAAAAAATTGGCCTCATTTCCTGTATATTTCATATAGACCTAAACATTCTTAAGTATGTTGTCAGGGAATATATTTTAAGGCTGCTATGCTCACATCTGATCTCCTACTCTATGCTTTTAAGATATTAAATAGGCTTTACCCAATAAATCAAATGTTTTGTGCCTTAGAATCACATGGTATCTGAAGTCACCAAAGCCTAAATCCTGCACCGTTCACATTCACTGAATGCAAGTCAGAGGACCCAAGTCTGAAAAAAAAGGTAAAACAGATGCACGAACCCTCCCTGCAGAGAAGGCTAACAAAAATCCAGTGGCAAGGTAGAGAAGCTGCCCTTACTGCTGTCTCCAACCATCCTCACCCCTGCTCCTATCCAGCTTTGTACCACCTCTTTCTCACTCCATCACGAAAGGATCAAAGCTGGGAAGTCACGGTAGAGTACAGCCTCAGCACTCACGTTTTCAGAGTCCCAGGCTGGTCTGAAACGTACAGAAATGAGCACTGACCTCCCAAAACCCAAGTGGGATGATTACCCTAGAGGCTCCTTCCTGTTGAGGGCTCTAATAGCTGGGTAGGAAAAACAAAACAACTTACTCTCCAAGTTTTTCACAAAGGGAGACGGGGCCCGATTTCCCTGCCTCTCACGGTGCTGCAGGGTGTTTCTGAACACCACAGCAGCAAGCCTAAGCCAGTGCTGCAGCATGGAAGAGTTACCACAAGAAAGAGAAATGCTCTCCCTACCTGAGCTGGAAGGCTCCTCCACAGGAAGAGCAGCACAGGCAGCTGAGGGGGCTGAGCACCCCCCGAGGGACATGCCCACTGCCTTCATCCAAACTGACCAGTCCACCGAAATACCAGGAGCCTCCCACACACCAAACTGCAGCATCTAACCTTTGATGTTTTACAATAGCACAAAGGCAACGTATAAAATGCATTCAAGAAACACTGTGGGAAGTGCGCCAGCATTTTAAGGAACGTTCCCTTTGGACGTGAAGCCTTTTTTAGCCAAACCACTATGATTTTGTTTTAGTGACTCATACGAATGGATTCTGGATTAAGGTTTAAAAATGGGATATTTTCTCTTCTGCTCCTAGGTTCACCTCAAGACATGTGAATGAAAAAATAGCAGTAAGAATATTAGGCTGGACTTACATTCACCAACAGACACTAAATAGGGATCTACTAAATTTGTAAAGCTAGCTGAAGTTACAAATACATAATGCTGAAAATACAATTCCTCCTAAAGTCAGGCTGGGCAAGGATTATAAAACTATAAAAAGATACTTTGTCCCTAAAGATTGTAAGAAGCTAATCATTAGCCTTCTGTTTATAGTGGTTACTTTTTTATTACATTATTATGATTTTTTTTCTGAATAGATCATTATTGCGATCTATTTTTCCTTGCAGGGACCTGGATTCTTATTTCTACTACACAGGTAACAAAAAAAAAAAAAACACCCCACTGTCTCCAGGCAAAGTATTTCTAAAGACAAAGACACTTGCCAGATTAAAAACAAACTGACGAAGTGTACATAAATTTGTGTTTGACTACTGTTGGGCATCTGGAAAGGCACACATTTTCTTTGGAAAATTTTTCTTCCAGTTTTTCATACAAATGACAGTAAAATATGTACCCAGTAGCAAACTGAGAGAACTAAATTTAAAATGCACTTTCAGACCACTCACACTTTTTTTCTTTTTAACTTCTCTTTTCCAAGGCGAAAGGGGAGGAGGGAGCTTGTACCAATGTTTTGAAATACTGTAAGTTCTTTTGCCTTTTAACAGAAATATGTAAACAAGGTGTATGACTGTAGGGTAATGTTCTAGTCACAAAGCATTCAAGAGCCGGAGTGAAGCTATTTAAAGAATGGAGTATTCAATTCCTGAGGCCAGATGCTAGTATAAATATGAAACTATGTTCACACTGCAGATTAAATTATTTTTAGTTTCTGCGTTTGAACTGCCAAAATTATTTGGGTTAGTTTATTTATTTTTTTTTACTGTACCACAGAACTTACAGGGCCACATTTTTATGTATCTGAACAGAGGATTAAAAACACAAGCGTAAAAGGACTTTTTAATCTATTTTCTCTGTGCAACAAGACTGGAACTGTATAGTGACAAACACTGTCACAAGTAAGGGTCATTCAAGCAGCAAGAAAACTAAAAATAAAAATGGAGCTGAAGCATTTAAGATTCTTGAAATAGATTTTTGTAGTAACTTCTCATTTAATTTTTCATCTCACAAAGCTTTTAATTTGGAAATACTCAGTGTGAAAGAAAAGTGGAGACTGTGGTTTCACAATAATTAAAGAGAAAAGCATGCATTAAGATTGCATTATACCATGTCAACTGGGTTTGCCCCAAGAGCTCACACAGATATTGCAAAGAATATCAAGTTAAAGTCACTAGTAATTAGCAAAAACAAATAATCAATAATCCCATGACCTTGCCATAGCAAAAACATGGTTGAATTCAAGAGAGAAAGACGATGAAATAAACTGGCAGTGAACACAGCAAAGCCAGGTTCAGTGACTAACTGGGTGAGGACCTATCACTGATACACCAAAACCTACAAATCACCTACAAGGTGGCCAAGGACACCCCTCTTGCTGATGACTACTTCACTACTGTTATTTTTTTGATCCTGTAATTATCTTCTGTTTGTTTCATCAGCTGACAAGGATGGGATTTAATTCATCTACTCAGGGATTTAATTCATCTACTGATAGAGGGTGAGCCTACCAAGACCCAAAAACAGGAACCATGTGGAAGGACATAAATGAAGCTACAGACCCTTCCCACTGTGAATACCACAAAGGCTGCCCTGGCAGGCCTGATGTACAGCTAGGAGAGGGATGAGCAGGAAGACTGCAGCTTGGTCAGTCAAGAGACTTCCAACACTAAGGAATGTGGAATTACTGAGCAGACTTGCTCTGCACCACACTGAACGTGTGTATTTTGCCAATGACTTATGAGAAGGATGAGGTAACATGGCACAGCTGGCTGGGGGGACATGCTGGGAGGGAAGGGGTCCTGCAGCACGGGCTGTAATCCACCTTACATTGGGGTGTGTGAACGACACTAAGTACCTGTGGAGACTGTCACCGCCCCAACTCAGCAAGGCAGGGGACACCAGGCTTAATTACAAACAGGTGACATGGGACATGCTGAAAGCTGAACGTGCTCTTGGATATCACGTCAGGTTCAGCCCCAGTTCCTAATTAATTGCTCTTATCGGGTATGGATCTGGTATCACAACAATGAAGCCTCCTTTTGGAGGGCAGGCTGCCGATGCCAGCCTCCCCGGGTTTTCACAACAGCCTTTTAAAATGCACTAGCCTGCACTTTAAAGAAACTGGGGGAGATGAGAACATCTGGGCTTTGGTTGTTTTGTTTCTCAGTAGTAAAAAGTGAAAAAAATTAAGCAGCTGTGGATAAAATGTTCAGGAACACAGCAACAACTTTGTCATCCTCTACCTATATTCACTAGCTTCGATCACAGGAGCAGAACGAGATGCGGGGGAACTTGGAGGAGGATGAGAGTGAATGTTTCCCACCTTTTTCTTAAATGAGATATTCGTTACAGGATCCTTGAATTGTGTGGGGATCTATTCCACTCATGACACACATGCATAACTCCGCTTGGCACTAATGGGAATGACGAACGTGTTGTGAGAGGAGAATTGCCCCCTAAAACTGCAGGAGCGTGAACAAGGTTGTAAATATATCTCAAGGTTCTGGTAACATTAGAAACCAGCCTAGCGAATTTCTCATGGTTTATTATGATATCACCAAATCCCCTCTATGTATTTATAGCCTTGTAATTCACAATTATTCTGGGTCCATAAATGTTTTTGGCATCTGAATGTAGAACTGATACTATTATTTCACATATTATGGTACTGTCCGTGAATGCTAAATTTATTCCAGCACAGACTCCTGGAGTTCATTCATCAGATATTTTATGCTACTGTTCTTTTAATGATTCATTTATCCCTAGTAATATTTGTATTCTGAAGTGTGGCGTCTCCAGCCGACAGCACAATTCAGCTCTGCTGAATTATCTTTTTCTTTCACAGCATAACAAAGTAGAGCACAGTCAAATTGAAGATGGCCTTTAGTACACTGTCAGAACAATACTGCTTACCAAGCATATCCAGACACATTTCTCAAACCACATGTAATGCTCTGGCTGCCAACATGCTCATAAAGTCATTAACCGGCATCTTAAAATGAGGGTGTGATACATATATTTAAATGTTTAGGAAAATCAAATGTGGGCTCTTCTCCTAGAAGCTTATTTTGAATTTCAGCTTCTACATATATCAACTATGCAACAGTGCACAGATGTAAAAATTCACCTTGATTTCTCACAAGCTGCTAAAATATACTCCTGCTAAAATCATACACATTACCTATCACTAACAAAAGCCTCTTTATGCCATTAACTATTTGCCCTTCACAATGTTACAGAGCAAGACAGACCCAAGCTGAAGGTTTACAATGCTGAGGATTCATTTTTACAAGCAAATTATTATTAGCAGTAAAATTAAGGAGGAACTCACTTTACATGGTACAGATTTTACTAAATGAAGTAAATAAAGGCTGTGCCACAAGGTTCTCTAATACAAAACCTGCCCAGTAAGTTACAATTCATGCTGTTACAATTTTTAAATATATGCTTTCTTTATCACCCACTCCCACAAACCACACTCCAATTTATACACACACTAGACTTAACCGTTCCCTTCCCAAACACCCTCATCTATCAATGTTCTCATCACACAAGGATCACCAAGCCAACAAAAACAAGCAGGACCCAAATTAACCAAAAGGGATGAAGCAGTCAGAATTGATACAGAGACTCTTCAAATTCAGTCAAAGGCAAAGCTGCCAGAGCCACAGTCTTCTCCTGTGCACCCACATAGCCCCTTCTTGGTGCTCACAAAGGTGATACACAGTGCTGGAGGAGATCCCTGGGCTGGGAAGGCCCATCTGCTACTGCCCACTCAGCTGCTGTAGCCAAGCCCCTTCCCACAATCCTGTCCAACAACTTCCTTTTCTTTCTAGTGTTCCCATCTTCCACTCTCCCTTGCTTGCCCAAGCAAAGGTCCACCTTGGCAAGCTGAGAGGCCATCACCTGCTGTTGCTGAGCTCTCCATAAATGCTGACATGGCCATTTCACTGACAGCTTTTACTCCTGTGTGCCTCTGTCCTACCAAAGGATTTCTCAAAAAGAAGAGAAAAGGAATAAAAAGCAAGTCTCCACCTTCCAAGTTCATATGCACAAAGGATGCTCTGACAACCTCTCATGACACAAGGCAGGTTATCTATAACAAGATGAATATTGTATCTCAGAGAAAAAGTACTGGCTTTTCTGCAACAACACAGTCAGAACCAGACCAGGATACTTAGGAAAACAGATAATGAGAAATCAGACACATCATACTGTGCCTATAAACAAAGGGCCAGTTGCCTCTCTGGGCATGGGAGCAATAAAGAGCAACTCAAGAAGGCATGGAAGGGAGGTGGTGAATAAATTTGTTCTGGCTTTTCTCCTTCTCCCTACATGGGAAATGACACCCAGATCTGCCCATGGTATCAGCAGCACCCTCAGAAGAGCCTGAGCATCTCAGCACAGCCATACAGGTCACAAGCCAGCATGATTCATGGGCTGGTATGAAAACAGCTACAACTTGATTAACGGAGCACTTGGAGTCAAAGATGGCTGCAGGACTCTAATCCTGGGCTCCAGCAGCACAGAATTACAGCACAGGAAAGCAGCCAGGCAGGAAAAAGAGGATGTCCTTGGGGCCCACCCAACTATACCACAACATTACATAGGTGTTGGGTTTACAGATCTTGGTACTCAGCGAATTTTTGGCTGGCTGTGTGGAAAGGATATAATGCAGGAAAAAGGCATCAGTGATCTATGAGGGATCACCACATCTAACCAGCAACCATGGCACACAGAGGAGACCACTGATCACCTCCCTCCATGGTGCTGGGCAAGGGAAGTGCAGCAACACAAAACAACAGGTGTCCCAAATTGGGTCCCTGTGGGACCCAGACACAATATGGGCAGGAATGGAAGGCAGAGCAAAGGCTGGGGAGGAAAACAGCACCCTCTAAACCAATGATTTTAAAAAAAAGGAAAAAGCAAAAAAAACCAAAAAAAAACCATACACTGAGATAAAGTCAGATTCACAGCACAGCAGCACTGCACCAGGACACAGACGTTTCCAGTTACTGGAACAAAAACCCATGGTCAGTAAGAATTAAATGCAAGATCCAACAGTGACTAGAAGGGAAAAAATCCTGGAGAGCAGACACATGTGGGTTATTACACAGCCTGGCAAGGTCAATCCCGGTGCTAAAACCAGACAAAAATAAAAAAAGCCCATCAAACATTTTTAAAGGGACACGGTCCCACACTGGCTGCTTTGACACTGTCTGTGAATGGTCCTTATTTTTTTTATCTACTTATTTTGTAATTATGTAGGCTGTCCTGTTGCAGCCAGAGGCTGCAACAAAACTCTTATTGTTGGTGCAAACTGCTGCAACTTTGACTTTAAGAGAACGTGGGGCAATTCTCTAGCTTCACAGGCTAGAGAGTAAAATTTAACTCTTCCTCCTCTTGGTTTGCAGCAGTGATTCCTTCCCTGATGTTTCTGAATAGACCAGAACTGCAATTGCAAATGGCCGTGCTCTACATGAACGGCAAAATGCCTTGTCATACCAATACATAATTGAAAACGCTGACACAGGGACATGGCTATCAGCACAATTCTGATAATCATGCCAGCTTGTTCCTGCTGCAGGAACAGGGTGGGTGGTGAACAACCACTATGAGTTAGGGGCTACCAAGACGGAATTTACCTGGGATTTTGTTCACATTTCTTGGCATACCTTTCGCATTTCAAAGAACAAAATACTCGCATCCTCAGTTTCAGGGGTGATGGTCTCACCCCCTTTTCATAAAAGCTGAAAGGTAGGTCAAAGCTTGATAAGAAATCCAAAACTCTTTGGTAAGGCATGCTTGAAGTTTGAGGTGTGCGGTGTCAAAACTCCTTTCAAGAATCACAATAGATGAGGCTCAACACAATCCAGTGGTGAGTGAAAGGCTTCCGTAGCCAGTGCTGCATATTAAGATGTTTTCAACCTCACCCTCACACCTTCCTTTGTAATGAAGTAGGCTCTCCGCAGGGTAAGGAAGAAAATAACAGCACTTAAAACATCCCAGCACTACTCAGGCAAACAGGTGGCCAAAAGAAGGACAGACAACCTTGGAAGGACCCCAACAACCTCCTTCCAGGGAGGTGGAGGAAGGTGCAGAGGAGAGCAGCAGTGGCTCAAGAGAGAGGGACAACTGAGGAGGGAG
Organism: Urocynchramus pylzowi; assembly: GCA_013397555.1. NCBI lineage: Eukaryota > Metazoa > Chordata > Aves > Passeriformes > Fringillidae > Urocynchramus > Urocynchramus pylzowi. Next base: position 18,947 of record VZRH01004486.1, on the reverse strand, counting down.
AGCCCCAAAATGCTACTGAAGATAGGGTCATCTCCAGGACTGAATTATGGAAGTACACTGGACTTAACAACTGCATCACCTTCCAGCACTTAAAAGGCAGCCAACAGCTGAAGCCAACAAGTATTTGTTAAACTAACTGGTTGACCAGTAATAAAACAAATATTTATCTCTGTCTGTCTGCTCAGCACCTCAGGTTATCTCTGATCCCAAGCATGTTAACACCAAAGGTAAGCAGTAATTAAACCAAAAGAAGGTGTTGAACCAAGTGAAGCCTTCCTGCTTCACACCCTGTCTGAACAGTCATCCCAACAGAGCTTCCTGCTCCACAGCCTGCTGGTGTTCTTGTCCTGCTGCAGTAGTGCTGGCACGTGCTATAAGCTGCACAAACACAGAAGAAAAAGCCAGGCCACAGCCTCTTTTTTCCCAAGGGAGCCTTCTCCATTCAGGCTCCATGGAGCACAACAGACGAGTCATGTAATAGCCTCATCCATGGCAAAAGAACTGTATCAATTGGGCTGGGTAAAATGAGTTAGAGAGGTCGCTCTGACCCACAAGACAAAAAACAACATACAGTGCACAAGGGTAGAGAGGGGAAAATGGGATAATGGGACACTTACAGGAGCTTTATCAAGATCAGAATGGCATTCAGCTAGGGCAATGGGGACAGGAAGGCACAAGAAGAGGCAAAGAGTGCAGACAGAGAAGAATGGGAGGGGAAGAGAGGCATGATTTAGGCACAAAGTATGCAAAGTGGCTGTACTCTAAATAGCTAACAATTAGTTGGTCAGAAAATTATTCCATCAAGTTAAGCCAGGTGAGCCTGAACTGAGCAGCACGCGACAAACAATGAAAAAGGAGAGTCAGCGTCAGATCAGAAGTCACCACAAGTGTTTGAACATGCTACATTAGAATCATTTGAATCTGCTACTGCAGATGATCAGTTTTGATAATGGCACAGTTTGACTACATTATAACTTGATAATCTTCATCTGGTGAAGTCACACCTGCTGGAAGGCCACTGGAAAGAGAAATTGGAAGGGCCTTGCAACAACCCAGTGCCCACTGGGGCCGGTAACTGTGTGGTTGGCATCTTCTGGAAAGACAGCTCATCCCTGCTCTGCCTGTCCTTCCAAAATCACTGCAATCTGCTGGGGATTGGCCAATTTGTGTGGCAACACAAGGTCCAGCAAGGAACTGCAATCTTCCAAGTGAAGACAGGCAAGTTATGAGACTAGTAAAGATGAGAAAACGAGAGGGTGACCCAGTCCTGCAGCACCCAGCTCTGCCCAGCAAACTCCTCTGGAGAGTTCAAAAGAGCCACTTCATGAGAGGTAGGAAACAACTGCTGGAAAACTACCTACAGACTAGAAAAGCCTGACTGCTAGAATATACACCTCAGCTAGAAGCAGTAGTTGATTTCCCTGGGTTTCACAGGGAACAAATATCCAGATTTTGTACCCTCACATGCATGACTGTGGGGAATAAAAGACAGGACAGGACTGATTGCTAAATTTTCTTTGGGTTTCCCCTCACTGGACCTGAACAAACAAGTAAGAGCAGCAAAACCCCTTCAGTTCACCAGAACTTGCTCATCCCATTACTAGCACTGCCTTAACCGCCCATTTTGGCATGATACTCACAGAGGATGGATAAAAAGAGTGGCAATGCCAGCTTGGGGACCAAACCCAGACCTCTGTCATGACAGAACCAGAGGGCTGCAGACTGCCTGGCTGTGGCAGCAGCTCCCACCTCCCACCTCCCTGGCCCAGCATAGGCACAGTGGCCATTTGTTCCGTGGCTAAACCCAGGCAGCTCTGCAGCCCAGCCTAACCCAAACCAGCAGAGCTGGCGAGCGCTAAATTCAGTCATTTTTCCCTCAGTCTCTTCTCTCAATTTCAGCTCTGACTCCTCTATCTTTTATTTCTTTTTCTAAAGACACATTTAGAGATGAAACCATTCATAACTGCTTATCCACAGACAGTTTGTGGCAGCATAATTGACAATGAGTCTGCTGCAAAAATGAAAATGCTGTTTTAATAACCTTGGCCTAAAATACATTCTGTTGTATGCCTCAAAGGGTTTCAATAAAAAGTCAACCTGTAGAGACATATTTTCTTGGCTTAAACAACAATCCAAAGCATATAAATGTAGTCCAACTATAATGACATATTTATAGGCCAATAAAGCTTACACTGCAGCTTTCATACTTCACTTAAAGGAAGTCTGTAAGAAGCAATGTTATATAAAATAATTTTAATTTTTTTTGAACTATAGCCCAAGGAATACAAATATGCAACTTTGCCATATTTAACCGATAGTGTTTACATTGCTTAGTTGTTAAACATTTTGTAAAATGAAATAATTCCTCATTTGGTGACTTCCCACTGGTTTACCAAATATGGGTATACAAGTCCATTTATTACAAAGAAAAATTCCCTAAATAATTCTAAAGACAAAAATAAATAACTAGCGGCCTCAGTAGTGAATGATTTTATCAGACCAATTCTTCTGGAAAAACAGGTTCTTATGTTCATTATGAATAATACATTCCTGAGCAACTCTATTTTTATATGCTGCATTGTTGTTGCTCTTTATTTTTCCTCAACATTTGAAAGAAATATTCAGAAAGCTATAAATAGTCTTAAGACATAAACTGCTACCATTCAGTATTGACATATCTGTAGAAAGGGACAGAACGTATAACATAAATATCTCAACAGGCAGAAAGAAATAATTCTTAAAAATCATTTTTCAGGCTGAAATCTTGAAGCTCACACAAAAAAATGCTATTGCACGATATTTTATTTAATACAGTCCTAAGGAAAAGTTCTGCATAATTCACTAGTGATAAAAACAACAGTATTTTACAGAAAAAAAAAACCCAACCCAACAGCTTCTGCAGAAAAGAAAGGCAAAGAGAAAAGAAAGAAGAAAAAAAAGAGAAAAGAGGGGAAAGAGGGGGAAGACAACAAAAGAGAAGAAAGAGAGAACAAAAAAGGAGACAGAACTACCATGTTTGAATTAGGGCTGACTTTCAGTTATAGGTTCATGGTTTCTAAAGGTTGTGGATTAACCAGGTGTTGCCTTGGCTTTGGCTAAGCAAGTGCCACTGAACACATGGCACAGGGTGTTCACTGCTCACAGGAGGCCTCACTTTGCCTGGTTGTTGTTTGAAGCTGCCAAACTCCCAGCAGCAATGCATTTCATTAAATATGTTTGGATGATGACACTTCTCTGGTTCTATATAAGTCATGTTTTCATTTCATCCAGGTTATTTCACTCCTCACCACTCCTGGATAATGTGTGAAGACTGATTTTGTTTCTTCTGTAAATCTTTTTTGAGCTCTTTGGTAGGGATATAATTTTCTATTACCTTCTAGAGCTTGATTCAAAAATATCTAGTAGGAAAAGCTGCAGAATCTACTCACTTTTATGGTATTATTTTATGGTATTTTTTCTGTAATGGAAACATGCCATTTCATAGGAAAAAAAGGGGTCCAGGAGATCACGTTGTTTATCTAGGCCTTTTCAACACCTGGTTCAGCAACTTCCTCATCTACAGCCAGGGTTAAACACCAGCGTCACGTGAGGGACCTTTGTGTGACAGTGCACTGTGCTCCTTTTACAGTGTACAACTCTATTTTAAGAGGAAAGACTACCCCATCCCATTGTGCTGGAGACCTGCTGCAGAAGTGACTGCTAATAAATCTTGTGATCACTGCAGCTGAGCGCTGCTCTGCTGGCAAGACACTGAGTATTGGAAAAGGTCTGTGGGCACACGTCCTAGCAGGCAGTAAAGCTGCCCTTTGACAGCAGAGAAGAGACAACACCAGCAGCTCAAACACCTCAGACATCCCACATCATGCTCCTGCCTTTGCCTCCAGCTAGGGACATGACAACTCCCAGAGCAATGTCAACCCTGACCAGCCACTCAGAACGAGAGAAGTAAATCCTCTTTGTCTCGTGGGCGCTGAACACCACAGATGAGAGAAACACCCAAGCTCATGGATTGCCTACAGGACACCAACTAGGGCTGCTCCACCAGCTTCAAAGATCACCACTCTTCTGAGTTTTTGTGTCAGATCCAGGAAGCAAAACAGGATTAAATTCTTGGCTCTTTCAAATGGTAAAAAAATCATCCCAATACCAGATTTAAGAAATGTCTTTGATTTCCTTAATAGGCTGGATCAATTGTCTATATCAATGTACCCAGTCAGCTACAGGTCTTTGTGAACCTTTGGTTTCACTCCTGTCAACCAGTCATTATGAAGATAAAGACAGTCATAACCAAGCATTAGCCAAAATTCCCTTTACTACTGGGGAAAAAAACAAAAACAACACAACAATAAAGCCAGAGCCACCAACTGAAAATGAGCAACATCAGAATGTGGGGTTATCAAAATTATACCATATAGTTTGCATTCCATGAGCGTTTTCAGCATAACCCCTATTTTGAAAGGCTTAACATGCAACTATAAGCCTTGGGCTTAAAGATAATTTTCTCTGGCTCCTAGGGTAGATAATAGCAATTTCATAACTTACCACAAGGAGTTTTTTGTTTGTTGAAAACAAAAACAAGAAAACATTAGCACACAAAAGTTCTGTCTGAAAAGCATTAAGATTCTTCTGACACAACAAACAAATGCAAATAAATGTAGTGCGTAAAGATACCAGGGCAATAGCAGAGAAAATTACTGCATGTAATTATGAACTAGAAGAAACCACAGAGAAAAGCAAAGAGAGAAAGAATTGCATGGCTTATTTTCTCCCTGGACATGCAATGAAAAACAATATCAACTTCCAACTGTACTTTAATCTTCCAACCTACATAGCTAATGGTAAAATGTGAAATTGACAAAATCACTTCACCATTTGAAAAGATCAGAAAAATGAGATGCAGAAGATAAATCTTCTAAGACAGATCTTCAGCTTCATGTAACTTGGCTTCAATGCCAACCTAGTCATGACACTATAAAACTGAACTTGGCCCTGCACTCCTGTTCACATAGATGCAAAAGCACGTCCTCAAACGCATCAGGCTTAGCTTTTAATTTCTTACTTTTTCACACATTATGGCTTAAACCTGTTGCTCTTCAAACATGGAACATTTATTAAAAACTTGGCAGAAGAGAGAAATGTCCCTGGTATGCACTTCAAAGTGCCATCTCTGACAGCTGTTACACACCCAAGCTCCTAATACCGCAAACAGGCACGTCCACCAACAGGAGACTGATCTCCCTTGGACCTGGGAACCCACCACAGGTATTGTAAGTGTGAGTGCCTGTGCAAGAAAGCAGTCCCACAGCTGCAAGCCTGTCTGCAACCATCCAAAGAGGCAGAGCTACCAGCTCCCTTTCTGAAAACAGACAGGGGAAGAAAGCACAGGTCTGTGTGTGGAGACAAAAGTGGGGTTGAGCAGAGCCCTGTAGCTACATAAAGCTGACAAGGAAACACCATGGAAGGGACACATCCCTACTGAATGAGACACAGAGCCAACGTACAGAGCTGGGGCAAGCACCAGGAGCACCTATGAGCTTCTGGAAGATGGCACATGAGAAGTGAAAGGCCTTTGCTCATCCCTGCCTGTCCTGAGGAGACCTCAGGAAGACATGTCAGCCTGCTCTCCCCCACAGTGTACAGCTCTGACCTGATCCCCCAGCCTGCAGAGCCCCAGGGAGAGCCTGTGACAATGATTTGTACGCGCATCTGCAGGGCTTGAGCCCTAGTGCTCGTAGTGCTCGGGGCCATACAGACAGGTATCACAGTGTTACTCCACACCAGTCTGCAATGAGATGAGCTTGAGATGAGCTCACTACCACCACTCATCCCACACAGGTATCTCATTGCCACACCTCTGCCCCAGGCTCAGACATACCTTGGGAATCTGCAATGGCATGGCAGGATCAGGCTCATCTGTTTTCAAAAGACTCTCCCACAGGCCCCTTCCCACAAGAGAAAGTAAGGGATACTCACCAAGGTCAGCCTTTTCCTTCAGAATATCTTTGAAATTCAAGCCACTGTTCAGTGTGGATTGTCTGTATCTTGTCAAGGCCTCTTTCTGCCCATTCTTCCCCACATCCATGGGCTGGACCGGCTCAGCCCGGAAACCACACTTCCACTTGGAGAAATCGGACTGTGCCCATTTTGCCAAGTCCTCAAGCTTCACAGTAACTTTTTCTGAAACAGCAATAACTTCATCCTGCAAGAAGTGATCAGATGAGAATACAACATGTCACTCTGGGCTCCCCGATGACTGAGAAACCAGTAATATCATCCTGCACTGACTCCTGCAAAAGCTTATCTTGCTGCAGGCTGAGTAATTCTTCTGTATCACAGAATAGCTAGCACCTAATTTATTCCTCTTGCCACCTAAGTGGAAATATTAGTTGTTTACTTGAAGCAAATATACACCATCTAAAGACAATTTCTAGGACCAGGGCAATGATCCTAAAAGGCATTTGAAATGCAGGTTGCCAAATCGCATTCAGTATAACCCAAAGCCTTCAGGGAAAGTTTGCTTTTTAGGTGCAATTAGCTGCAAATGTAAAAATTCATGGCTGGATGACTAATGGTTATAGTTAGTCCTGAAATAAATGGACTAAGTAAATCTCAGATTCTTGGAACTCTGACTCACCAGAAAATTCCTATGTTTATGGCACATTTTCCCTTGGCTTATACACAAATATTGAATTTAACTTTTGTCCTTAAAATTAAATAAAACTGTGATGTAATCCCAAAAGAAATACTACATAAATGTGCTTCCCACCAAAAGAAACTTGCACATTCTCATGTTTCTTAAAACCTTTTTCAAGATCAGAACAGTAATTTTTTTTCCCCCCCTTCTAAAACATACATTCTAAGAAGAGCACTTTAACTTAGTTTAGCCTCCAGAACATACACTCAAATTAAACAGTCCTAATTGGTGGATTTTAACCTTCCAGGAAACAATCAACTCCTCTCAGTCATGATGAATAAGCAGAATATTTTACAGCTGACTCCAGTGAGCAAGGGATCAAGAAAGCCTCAAAAAACAAACAAACAAACATACTTATCTGGCAAGATACACTCCAGATTTTTTTTTTAAAACAGCAGAAATAATTTATGTTGTAACAAGACCTGGCTGTACACCACACCTTGCCCACCACACATTTCTAACACTAAAAAGGTTAGTTCTTGAAATAAATAAACCAGAAACCAATTTTTCTCTCAAATAAACATAAGTATTTGCAAAGGGGAGAGAAATTCTTTGAGTTATTAAACAAAGGGAAAAGCACGATTGATTCTCTCTGTGTGTTTTTTTTTTGTCCACTGAACACATTCCTCAGGAAATAAAATACTGCTCAATGGAAAAAAAAAAAGCTTTATTGTGACAAGTTGCATACAATACAAAACCTGAAGTTATTCTAGTAAAAAAAACAGATCTGATATTCCACTCTTTCTTATATAATACAAAACTGTTTTATAAGCAGGCACCTTCATTACATTTAGTGCAATAACAAATATTTGGTCAGAAGTGAACAGCATGTTTATATGCTAAGCAAGCTTGTAATAAAATCTTTTCCTTTATCGCTGCACAGCATAAGAGCCTCCACCAAACAACAAACAATAACAGCGATGCTTTAAATCTCTGTTTATGACAAACGTCAATACTTTGTAAACAAGCACTGGGTACTACAAAGCACAATTTCAATGGATGGTTTCACCCAATTTCATTACACCATCCACTTGAAATAAAAAAGCTGTAGTTGCTATGCATTTTATAGCTATTACATGGTGATTATTAAATGTCAAGATGGAAAAAAAATAATACATATATATAAATATCAGCCTGCCTGCAGACAGTCTCAGCAATTTCTGGATGAAGTCCTCTCTTAGGGTGCCGAATGCCATCACCAGCTACTACATAATTTCTAATATTCCATACCAGAGAAATCTACTTAGCAGCAGTTAAAAAAAAACCCAAAAAAACCAACAAAAACCTGACTTGGAGATCAGACATGCTTCTGGTTAAAATATTATTTTCCAAATAGCTCTCATGATCAAATGATTATGATTTCAATTACTAGTTTCTTCATATCCTTTCCAAGAACTGGTATGACTAATTTTGGCTGGCATACAAAGTAAGCTGAGCAGACAATTTATTAACCAAAAAAAAAGTACAATCACTATTACATCATCAATGAATAAACTTGTTTTTGAGAATACAACCTTTGCACACACGCACATGATGTGCACCCAGGAGGAAAAAGAAACCGAATTAAAAAAAAAAAAAACCAACAAAAAAACAAAAAAAGAAAAAAAAAAAAAAAAACACCAAAAAAACCAAACAAGAAGAAAACAAAACAAAACACACAAAAATAACCAAAAAAAGCCCTACTGTACCAAGGGTGAAGCGATACTGGTGCACTCTGTCCAGGCTGCCATGGAGGGGGAACTGCAGGAGCAGGGGACCTTTTGGGGAGCTGGGGAGAGCACACCTCAGCCATGAGTTTCCTGTGGCAGCAGCACATCCAGCCACAGGAATTTGGGGTGTTCAGCATCCCCACATGGATGTGAGTGGCCAGGAAAACGAAGACACAGCAAAAACGCCACTCTCTGCCACCCCTCAGCCCTCTGCAAAGTGCCACCAAGCATCCAAACACAGCCACAGAGTGCAGAGGTGCCCAGGATGGCACCAGGGAGCAGCCCAGCACAGGTGCAAAATACCGACGGAGTCCACGCTGTCCCTGTGCTGTGACGAGGGCTCTGGGCTAAAGCTCCCTCCACAGCTGCTGGCCCCTTGTCAGGGCCACCCGGCCACCTCCACACCAGCTTTGTCCCCAAGGACAGCTGGTCACCCCTGCAGCAGCTACGTCCCTAAGGGCGCCAGGCTGTCCCCAAATCCCTGTCCCTAAGGGCACCAGGCTGTCCCCAAGTCCCTGTCCTCCCCTTGTACTGCCAGCGATCCCCACAGCGGCATCAGGGAAACGCGGCCTAGTTCATTTTTAGGCGGAAAATGGAAAACCGACCTGAACCGCTTCAGAGCCTGCCTTGGGTCACCCTGCTTGTCACACAGCGGGACTGGACAGACCTGCTCCCTTCCCTCACCACTCTCTTTTGACCCAGTTCACGCAGAATTGCCCACATTCTTCCCAACTCCTCAAATATTCCTCAAAGACTGCAAATCAGCCTGCAGTCCTCCTCTGCCAAAGCGGATCTCACCAGTGTGGGACTACGTCTCCAGGGGCACTTCTACCCCAGTGCCTCATCACGCAAACACTGTCACCCAGCCAGGCATGGCAGGTGGCTCCAGTCTCTGCTCTGGGAGGAGCCCGAGTCACGGGCAGCTCCAGCGGGGCTGTCTTGCCCACATCTTGGCAGTTTGCTGACACAGGAGGTCATCTGCCCTTCTGCCACACCACCCAAACAGAGGTCACCCAACTATCTCACCAGCTCTGGAGATGAGCATTGCTCATGGCAATGTACCTGCCACACTTTCACACATTCTTCATCAGCCTTTCCAAGCACTTAGCTCTAAACTGCTGTGGTGTTTGGTGGGGATTTTTTTTGTCACCTGAGCAGCAGGTGACAAAAGGGTCCTTCTCCTTTTTGGTTAAGCCCCATGTCACAACAAAAGCTGCTCTGGGACCTGTCAGCCACAGGAGCTCCTGCACCCATTTGGGATCAACCACTATCTACTGCCACAGCCCTTCTAGAGAAACCCCTTCAACGAGATGACAAAGGAATACAGATGCTGAAAAAATAAAAACCAGGTACGCGGTGACACATGACTAACAAACCTTTAGAAGATTAAAGAAATCTGCTGTATAACCTTCATGTCATTCATAATTATATCTCTGTGTAAACATGAAAAACCACCCACGTTGCAAATAGTGCATAGATATCTCTATCTATACAAAATCAACTCATCATGTATTAGCTATGCTCTGAAGTGATATGTTTATGAGGTCTCCACTGCATAGTTAAGTCTTTAATTACCATTTCTTCCTGCTACAGCAAGAAGAGAAAACAACCAGCAGAGATTTCAACTCTGCTCGGGAATGAGATTTATCCAGTGGACCTGACCAATTGGTCAGTGGTCCAATGGACCAATGGTCTCAGCCACAATGTTGTCTAAATCTCTAAATAAGCACTGACTGTAGAAAGAGGCACTTTTTTAGCAGCTTCTATAAAAATGGTTATCTATTCAGCCTGTAATTTTAGCATGTCTTATAAGACTTCTGAGCACAGTACAATTCTTTCACCTATCAAGTAGAAAATGGGGAGATGGTTAAGGAAGATGGTGACACAAACCCTTCTCAACCGTCTCTTGTTTTTTTAAGAGCATACTGGATTTACATTTCCAGAGAAGTCATCCAGGGAGAAGAGGACAGCATCTTCTCGAGAGCCATTATGCTTAAATATTATGTCACTGTTGTCTAAGCAACCATCACAGCCTCGTGAAAGCACAGAATGCTATATTGCCTGACTCAGCAGATGGCTGAAATACTTATATTCAGGGAAACAGGTCAGGTAGTTATAATAGCTTAAAGCAGATAATTATTTTTTAGAAGAAATATTAACTCTTACAAGGCAGGGAGTCACAGGGCAGCACAGGGTGGTCATACATCTTGACTGCACACCCACATACGGTACGTCACAACTCCTTACTCACTGCCAATAACTAGGAAAGATTTATATTTTAGAGACATTGAGGCAGCCTTAAAAGAATTACAGCAACTGAGATATCTCAAAATTTTGACGTGCTGAGACTGTTTTCACTCCAGTACTTCCAGAGGTCATTTAAGGAATTCTGGAGGGCATGAGCAAGTCAAACACCTGCTTGGCTGTCTCCTAACATCAAATACGTGGCCTAGAGAGAAACAGGAGATGTACTGCAAAAACTCTTGCTGATAATTACAGGAGACACTGCATGTCATTTATCTGATCAGTATGATTTGCATTAGAAAACATCTTCAAGCCTTTTCTGTGAAATCTTTAGCACAGTAGATAGCTGGGGATGCGTATTTTACAACCCAGTACATTGCTGATGAAAACACATTCATCCGCAGGAGCAAAAAATACAGTCTGACTCTTAGGGACTGCATTCACCAGGGATAACAGAACTGTTATTTCATTTGGGCATAAAGTCCTCCCTTTTTCTGGGCTGGTTCTACACCCCACGTACACAGTTTTTGCAATTTAAGTGAAAAGGACCTTCCTGTACCATGTGTATCTAACACAGCAGTTCTTGACTCAGGAATCCCGTTCCCTGCTTCAGACCCCTTTGAGGAGCAGGAGGTCATGCTGCAGATATGCAGAAAGGAAGGAGGGGGCTCGTTGCCAATAAGCACCTCTCCAGTAGGAAGGCATTTACCTGGATGTTTGAGGGAAGTACCATCAGCTTTATTTGACAGCACAGTCAAAACAAAAAGGTCCTGATCACAGTCTTTAGTCCAGAACTTTTCTCTGCCATCCAGATACTATCAGGGCTCTGGGACAAAAGCAGAAACCAGGTCATCTCAATTCAGCCCTAACCCACTCACCCAAAGTCACTCAGGAACCTGAACCCAGGTCTCCAGAAACATCTCCTAAAAGCAGCACTTCTTTCAGGGACCAAACCCAGCTCTAAAGAGGCAGAGAGCATTTGTAAAGGGCTGATTTGCTCTCAGAGACTTCCCCTAGAGTAAAAAGGTCCTGTCTCCCTGCTGCCAACAGCAGGCTGGGAATGTACACAAAAGTTTTTAAGACTGCAGGACCACAAACTGGCTAAAAAACGACCTGTGTCATGGAAAAGGCCTGGCTCTGGGATGTGCCCTGTTCAGCCTCCCTTACAGGGCACACAAAGGACTCTCCTGCCGTACACTTCCCTGTTCTTCCAGCAGAACCCTTGTGAGCATGCTGCAGACCTGGGGACTGGGGCACAGCTCTGCCAGGTGGGAATTGCTCCTCCTGTTCCGCAGGTGGGATCCCTGAATGACAGGAAAACCTCTCAAGAGGCTGCAGAGCTTGGCACAGGCAGGGGCAGTTTTCTTTCCCCGACCCTGCTCGGAGTGCCTCATTTGGTGCCATCTCCTCATGCATCCCCTAGCCCAGGGCAGTCAGAGATGTCCCAAAGGATTTGTGGAGCACAACTGACTGCTGGGGTCTGGACCTGCCTACATACAGGAACCTACGGAGACCACTGCTCTCCACCCATGAACCTGTGGGGAGAGCCTTGAGAAGGGAAACACACATAGATCAGGAATTTACCTGGCACACCAGAGAATTTTAAAGAGGCCAAGGCAGAACCTTTCATCTGTTAATCCTTTCCTAATTACTTTAAAGGGCTATAATGATCTTGTTAAGTTCAGGTGACAGGTATTTCCCCAGCCTAAGCACAGCTGCACAGAGCTGTCTGAAACTCACACTGATGTGTTCATCCCTTCTTCCAGGGTCCAAAACCACGAGAAAAGACCAAGTCAAAGGACATGGCTGAAGCACGTGAAGTCCTATGGTTTTTGCTTTCCCTTGTATTAGCAAGCAGCATTTTCCACATGACTCAGTAATTCCAAAGTGAGACACGCAAAATGACCTGGGGCAGAACATCACCATGTCTCTGCAGGATGCTTTTTGGGATCCTGGAATGTCGGGGCCAGAAGTGGGGTGGAGATGGGGTTCACAGGGGGACAGCTGTGAGCAGACAGACATGACATTTCTACTGTGAGCCTCCTCCTTTGTGACCAGGGTGTTTTCTTCTCCCTCCTCCCATTCCCAGCCAGAGGTTCAAATTGAATTTATATCTGTCATTGCAGATAGAAGTTCTGACCAAATAGAAAATAGGCTTCAGTCACAATGTTTTGCCATCAGATAGCTCACAGATCTCAAAGAGCTGTTTTAGTTTAGGCAAGTTGACAAGCAATTCATTCCTAATTTTGCCTACTACAGTTACAGTACAAGAAGCCTTCCTCATAGATTACATAATTATATTTTTTTCTTAACAAGGAGTACATGGCATTAGCAGGTTTAAATTATGCAAGCTTATTCTTTTGTCTTTTGTTATATTGTGTTCTATTGTGCTGGTAAAACAATATGTGCTTTAATTAGCAAATATCTGTAAATAATTTACTTGCTTTTCATACAGCAGAACAATGGAGCCAATTTTCACATACATCCACTGAGCATGTCTAGGGGGTTTCTTGCCAGAACCTTCCATTGTTCAGTATCTGTATCAATCTGCCCATCATTAGCAGCTAACGTTCAACAACCCAGTAAGACATCAAAGTTTTGGCCCCCAGGAGTAGCCCCAAGCCCCACAAATCCGAGGCTACGCTTTGCAAAGGAAGATTAAAATATCCAGAAAATGAAAACAAACTCTTTTATTATCTATAACCCTGGCACCTTCGCATAGAAACATGGACGCCTGCCAAGCATTAAGGTCATTGGATAAATGCCATAAAATGCCGATGTTCATCTGACCTTCTGACTGCATTTTAGCTACAAATAAAAAGCTCAACTTGATACAACACCATGAATCATGCGAGTGTCTAGGCTGTGCAGGGTTAACGCTGGGTGTGAACCCACACTGCACACGCACAAACACACACACGCACACAAAGAAAAAAAGCTCTTAAATCAAGAGTGGATGACTGTTCAGAGACTTAAGGCATTGTTATTTTGAATGCGAATGAAAGGGCCAGAACAAGCATTGCAAGAATATTTCAATTATGTATTTCCCAGAACTACATCTCTGAGCAACTAATGCAAATATTGCTCCCATAGCAGTAGAACTTCTTCCCGAATAAAAGCATACGAGAGCTTGAATCAGAACATACTTTCTATATCATTCACATATTGTTTGAATATTATTAAAAATGCAAAATCTATGTATGCGTTACTCTCCTGAGCAATACAGTAATTATGATTAAGGGACAAGCAGCACAAAAAGAGCCAATTTATCTTACTTGCGCTTAGGAATACTATTGTGTAACTAAGCAACTAAAGACAAAATATAGTCTAATTAATTCACTCCTATGCTTATTTAAAAGACACAATTAGAACATTTTTATTTTCCAGCCTGCACAGTATCTCAACATGCTTGAGGGTGTACCATGTGAGGCCTATTATTCTCCAAAGACAAGAGTTTAATGTTTAGTGCCACTGATCAGACTGGGAACAGCAACTCTGGAAAGCAGTGGGTGTATTTTACAGTCTGAATGCACAGGGAAGGGGAGGGAAAGAAGAAAGGAAATAAAATTAAAAGTTGGGGTTTTGTTGGTTTTTTTCTTTTAAAGGAATCTGCCTTAAATGACCAGATATTCCAGATTGCTGGCTAATGGCTAGCAACATGTGGCTTCTCTGAGTGATATCATTGCCCTCTCTTTCCTTTGCCAGCATATGCTACTGGTGGCGAGAGAGATAAAAATATACAGAGTGGATGTGCAATTACCAAACCCACGATATTTTATGACAAATGCCATTTCTCTAACACTGCTATTACAGTGTGCCTGATTTCCAAAGCTGAATTAATTTGAGCAAGTGTACATTGGAGATTGATGCTATTAGCATGATTTTTAAAGCACCCTTTAATAATCATAATCTGCATGTTTGAAACGTGTTGCCATTACCAGTGTTGACAGATACGAGCATAAGGCACACACCGTGGAGACTAAAACGAGGCTATCCTCATTTCAAATACGAGTGTACAGATTCCTACATCTGTGAAAAAAAAAATCAAAATCTATTCCAGTGAAAAGGGAGTAAGACATTTTTCAAGGGGGGTGGCAATAAAGCACTGCTGATATAAGACCCCATGCCTGGACCAGCCTATGCTACCTTTAGGTACTGGGGTGGGACCCCCGCAAGTAGAGAGCCCCTACAAAATGAACCAGGCTTTCAAGGGATGCTGTCAGCATCTATCCCAAAATGAAGAGAGAACAAAACCACTGACTCCCTTAACTTTCTGGAAGAATCTCTTCTGCAGTTATAAATGACACACATTTATGGAGTGACTTCTTTTTTTTTCCTTTACCCCAATTAGTCTGAAAATGCAAAATACTTCTAGGGAAATAATTACAGGAAACTAGCTCTCTCCTCTCCTCTGTATGAGCAACGCTTACTCATGTAAATTACTTGCATGAGTAAGGATTATTTGCAAGGCGAAAAGCATTGCATCAGATCCCCAGTTTGGGAGAAGAGATGAAATCAACATGAGTTCGTAGTAAACTTTGCTGCTGATGAATGAAGCAAAGGCAGATCCCCACTGACAGTCCAGCCTCAATGGAAGCAGCATTCACCACGATGCAGGGCAACGCAGGGAATGTCATACCATGCAAAATGAACGAGCTCCTTGTTTAGGGTTTTTTAGGAATTATACGCATCACATCAAATACCATCCCTGGACTTAACGAGCATCAACTTTGAAATATATTTTTAAGCCTAGTCTAACTAATGCCAACACCTTTAAAAACATGAAAGCACAAGGCACTAACAAGCATTTTGCTCTACAACTGCTTTTGCAAAGGTCAGTCATTCCACAACCCCACACCACCCCTTGGAACACAGAGCTGTAAATGAGCTGGAGGAAGGTTTGGCCAAGACCCTGTGAGCTGGAGGGTGAGCCCACCTCGTGCCCCCTGAATGCCACAGGACCAGAGCACTGCACGAGGGGACTGGGCAGGCGCTTTCTGACAGCGCACAGCTTCTCACACTTGGGTGCCAGCAAAGCTGGGGGCCTGCTTTCCACATGTACCCCATGAAACTGTTTCAAACACAATGGGGTGCCCTTAAAGGCACTCCCTCTGGATCTTCACAGCCCTTCAAGCATCCTGTTCTGACCCCTGTGCGAGGCACCTGCCGTCAAGGAGATCTTCCCAGCCCGTGCAGAAGGTGACACGGGACCACACCAGACCTGAGTGAACGGGAAAATCAAGGCAAGGTGGTGACTTCCTCCACCAAAAGACACTGTTTTGGCAATGGCCCTGTAGGGATGGAGGAGAATCACTTCTTCCCTGCTGGAGGGAAAAGAGAGAAGGCTCCTCTTGCTCTCTGGCCAGTGTTGCACCTGCTGCAGTGTCTGGGGCTTGATGGCGAGGTGGGAAGCAGCGTACCCAGGCTGCAGTGTTTTGAAAGCAGCAACAAAGTTTTCAGTGAAGTAGCACAAAACTCTTCTAGATCACCTTCCAGTGGCCTCACAGGCCTTGTTGCTCTTGTAGAAGTGTCTCTACTGTTCCTGAGCAGCAAGACTCCTGGTCTGAGCACAATGCCAGAGGTGGTCCCAGCCTCTCCAGGCACGTCTCCTTGGGATACAGCGAGCATCAGAATCAGAAGCACCCGTACCTGCTGCATGTGAGCAGCCCCATCCCATGTTCATCATCCACTGAGACTCCCTGGGAAATAACTTCTGTCAGCTCCTGGCATTGAAAGTGGAGTTTCTCCACTGTGGTCATGGGGATGATGAGCTTTAGGTGGAAAGAAGGGTACTGAAGCGGAAGCACACCTGGTCTTGAACCTTCCCTGGATCTGGGCAGTGCATGGAAACATCCGGTTTTAGCAGTAGTTGGGGTTATATTTAAATCTGGATGATGAATTCAGCTAGCTATAAAAAGACTTATATTTACACTTATTGCTGATTAGCTCAAACATTTGGCAATCAGATAAAATACACCATCAGAAATTTCTGAGTAACAGAAGCATTACATCCCTCCTCGCTTCTCCTCCCTCCTTACAGCCACTAGCTGAATATTGTCACAGTGTCAGTGCTGCTATTACGGAAAACAGGCAGCCAGCTGCTTCTATTAATCACGCCGCTAGCGCAGGTAGCTGCTGGAGCCCGTGCCTAAATCTCTGGTGGGCTCGATCACAAGCCTGCAATTCAGCCACTTGCTCCCCTCCCCAACAATGTCAGTGACAGCGAGCGCCCCGGCACCCCTTGCCTCGGACACCGCAGGTTTGCAATACATGCTAAGCACCGGCTCACTCCATCCCTACTCCCTGAATGCACAACGAGGTATTTTATCCCATCAGCAATCCCACACCACAAATAAGGTCCCCTTTGATGGCTATAGCCACATCTGACTCGAGAGCCACATCTCCTCCTGCAGAAGGAGCCCAGGCCAGAGTCAGGAAGCCCCACGACCCCAGAGGCGGCCCTGCTGCCCCTTTGGGGGATCAAGATGAGCGTCATTTACCGAAGGGACTGGGACCTCGGGGTGCCAAGGGGAAACAGCTGCCCCTGCCCCCCAGTGAGAGCAGTTACCCCCAGCCAGCCAGCACCCAGCCTTTTGTCTCTCTGCTGCCTGCACATCCCCAAGCACTGTTAGGATTGTTCCAAACTATTAAAAATCGATCATAAAAAATCATTCCTATGTCTATAAACAAGTTAATGGAGTAAGTGAAAACAAAGTACATTTCTTAATGGGAGTGTTATGTTGCCCTCTCTAGGCCCTGGCTCTCAGTGCTGGTTTCTGTAGGCTCCCTGCCAGAGAAGTATCACTCAGAGCTGTTGCTGTTGCTGCTGCTGCTGCTACTCTGCTAATGAATGACTAACTTAGGCCAGAGGGGAAATGACATCACCGGGGTGTAAAACACAACTGCATTAGGAAACTTTTTACCTGCTTTACATTTGTCATAATTATTCTACACAATACGGCCGGCATTTGCATAATTTCAAGGCGTGCCATTATCTTAATTGAAAATTGTTTTCATATGGTTGAATAATGCAGAATGACATCAGTTAAAGCCGCAATGAAATGCACAAGTATAATCACACGGCTAATTACTAGCGGTGTTTGCATGTAAAAATAAATAAAATCGTGCGTATTATTAGGAAGGTACATGCAGCTGAGAACTCTCGTACCGGAGCAGTGTTTTACTCGTAATGGTAGGATTAATTTTCTCTGATGTTCCTACCACAGTAACATGAGCTGATCATTAAGGCGTATTAAAATGATTTGTGTCCCTTTCCCCACCCCCCTCCCTTCCAAATATCTTTCATTTTACACACACACGAGACACGCAGAGGCACAGTTTTAAATAGTCACCACGGGCAATTTCAGAGCATCCATTGCTCACTGTCATCTCCCTGATTCTTAGGAAAAGGCTCCCTTATCTCAGCGGCACGCACAGAAAATTAAAGTGAAGAGGTGGCAGCGAGCGAAGGTGGCTCCGAGACGCGTTTCGGCTGCGTACGCGTGTGTGCGGGTACACGGCTACGCCGGCACCTACAGCCACGCGTGCCTCCGAAAACAGCCCCTGCGGACAGTCCCCGCTTGGACCCACCCCCCGGCATCTTCATCAGAAGTTCCCCCAAAACATCTCGTCCCCCTCCCCCCCCGG
>VZRH01004485.1:143010-183808 GCA_013397555.1 Urocynchramus pylzowi | reverse complement strand
TTTTTTTTTTTTTTTAAGCTTGCTTGATTTGTGGCTGAGAGCACATATTCACCACAGTACTGGGAGCAATCAGAGTCTTCCCTGCTCGTTTTTTGCTCAGCGATTTAGGGTCCACTACTTTGGCACAGCTGACACCTTTTAGCCTCCATCAAGCAGAGATATTTTTAAGTGAACTGCATTTTGTGTTTGTCTTTTATCCTCCCATTGCCTTCCTTATGCTTTTTCTTTTTTTTTTTTTTGAGGGGGGATGGGGTGGGATGGATGTCTCTGAAAATATTGTGTGAACTTTAGTTCCAAGTATGAAGTTGAAAGAAGGCAGATGAAGCTGGCTGGTTGTCATCTGGATCTATGTACATATCAGATCTGCAGTTACATGAAAAATAGGGTTGAAGTAATTTGCTCAAGGACTGAAGTAAGCCAGAAGCACTGATGGGTGTTAGTGTGCTGGAGTTGAGTTTAGTTTGCCTGAAACTCAGAGTTTAGCCAAGAATTTGTATTTACACCTTTATTTCCAGAAGTTTTCTGTTTTTCTAGCATACTGTATTTTAGAGCTCCTCCCAAGCTATCTCTGGAGGGGTGAAGCACAGCTGAGGGGGCTGGTGCCTCGCAGACCACAGGGTTCACCCTGGCCCCCCAAGCTGGGGGCAGCCTGTGCAGAAAAGGCAGCAGAGCAGCACCAGGGCCCCCTGCTCCAGTCCACAGAGCCTGCCAGCCCTTTGGACTCAGGAACACATCAGCACACCTGCAGGAAGCCACAGGCATAGACCTCTTTCCTTTAATTGCTACTGCTCTGAAATAGCTGAGTTTTATCTCATAGTCCATTCGCAGACAGGAACTATGTCAGCTAACCCAATAAAACACACTTCCTTGGGCCACTGGCACATCCCTACAACCATGGTGAATGGAAATGCACCAAATCCCCAACTACAGTGGTGTGATAGGCCTTGGGAGCGCAGGGGCCAGGCTGTGCCATGTAATGCCACATAAATTGATGTAACATTTACCATGTGATGGGATGCGATGCGATGTGATGTGGTGTAGTATGATGTGATGCAGTGTGATGTGATGCTACATTAGAAGGTTAGTCCTGTTGACTGTGTGCAAAAACTGGTGGTGGAAAAATAACAGAACTAATATTTCCTGGTGCTGGAAACTGCAAATGCAGCAGAACAGGTATTTAGTGCATGTCTGTAACTCACCTATTCCTCAGACATGTTTTTCAAAATGTCAGTTTGGAGGGTCTAGTGCATACTAACATCAGCCACCAGCCACCAGCTCATCTGGGTGGGACACAGAAGAAATTGCTCCAATAGGTTGTGTCTCTTTCTAAGAACAGCCCTTTTGGAGCCAGAGAGGGGATGGGTGCCAAAACCATCCCTGAGGGGAAACTGGGGCCAGACAGCAGCAGTGGTCACAGGGCCAGCTTGCCTCTGTCTTTGCAACATTCCCCCAGAGTGTATCTGCTCATCTGAACAGAACCTTCCATCAACTGAAAAGATGTTATATTTTGAACAATCTTAAAGTTAAAGTTTCAGCCCAGCTGAAATCCTGGGGTAAGTGCTGTGGTTATTTGTATGAAACAACTATCTAGTACTTTTCCAGGGATTTTTTTCCCTAAATTTATATTTCAGGAGAGGTTCTGTTAAAAACAAACATTGAAGAAGGTTGGCCAGTTGCTGTTACCCATCAGCCCACTCAGAGACCTCTCCAGTTGTATTTTGTCAGCTCTGAGGAATTTGCCAGTGGGGTGACTTGTCAGGTCCACACGTCTTGTATGTTGGCCCGTTTTATGAATTGATGGGTGTTGCTCTGCAAGGGCTACGGGAGCAAAAGGAAGTGGTCCATTTTTCACATGTATCCCTTTTCCAAGATTATAGCCCTCCTTTTCCTTACATCAAGCTGCTGTGGTTCCAGTCACCACAGTGGGCTGGCTGGCACAGGACGGGCAAGATTCTCTTGGTCAGCCACGAGGTCCAGCACTGTCAGAACCCAAGCCATCCCTCTCCGTGCCCCGAACCCCAGACAGGGGTCTGGGCAGCCCTGGCAGGAAGCCAAAAACACTTGGGGCTTTGATCTCAGCCCATGGAACAAGTTACCAAGCTTATATGAGGAGTCACAAGTCACAAAAGTTTAGACAACACAGTAGCAGTAGTTAGAGGGTGAAAGGAGAAAATTTGGGATTTGGTACAGGGGGGTTTAAAACTCTAAGATGGAGGGATAGGGGCGTGCCCTATCCTTCTTCCTTCTTCTTCCTAACATCCACCTTTTAGGTGATGCTGGCATTTTTAGATTGGTTCAGAGTAGAAAGTCACTGTCTGACACAGGTGTTAGGGATTGGCACACAATTGTAAATATCTAATAGGTAGTTCATAGTATAAAAGACAGCACCAGCCTCGTGGGAGCAGTGTGACTTGGACTGACCTGCTGGCCAGAGCTCGGGGGTCAGACAGAAAATATTTTAGATAAGAAACAAAAAACATCACTGAGAGCACGAGCAGAAGACTCCTGACTCCATCTTGGACAGCTGGGGTGGGAAAAGCGGCTTCCACCAACATCTGGGGTCATCTCCAGCAGAGAAGACCCCGACACAGCACCAGGAAGGAATGTGTGTCTCATTCCTCTCTGCAGCCTGAAGCTGAGCATGTTCAGAGTGCAGTGGTTCAGAGCTGTCACTAATCATTATCAGCTACATCTCCTGTGCTCCCTGGCAGCCCCCGAAGCAGAGACTGCGCTGCAGGGTGGTAGCCTGTCACCGGGCCTTCGAGGGAGAGGGATAACCATCTTGGTACAAACTTGACATCTATAAATTGATTACATAAGTGGGCAGTGGTGGTCCTTTCAAGTATGTTCCTTTTGTTTCAGCTTTACAGTAAAATTACCAGCAGCAGTTTACAATTAAGGGAAATAATAATAACTGCATATGCTTTCATCTGCACATACAATTACAATAAACTGCTTGCTTTAATAGGATTGTGAAAAATCCATGTTTGACCCCTACAAAAAAGTAAACATTCTTGTTCTGGATACTATATCATTATCACAACAAAGGGAAACTCCTGAAATCTGATGATTTAAACATCTGGAGAATGTTAATCACTTCAAAATGACGGATGTTTTTTATTTCAGCTTTTGACAGACACACTCCTTTCATAGATAGATGATTATTTACATAAATTACATCACCAATGTGAAAAAAAAAAAAGTCCAAAATAACTTCAAAGGATAAAAAGCTTAATTAAAAGGAGGCTTTTGCATTTCTTTTGTTGTAGAACACAGAAGAAATAGAAGAATTTGCAAAGGGAAAATGTAACACCACCATTTTAAATGTTTAGCAGTTCGGCTATTGGCTTTTCCCCTCTGTGCTTGGGCTATGGGAGTGCACTTTGGAGGGGGCTGAGATGCAGCAACAGCACTTGCAAGAGTGGATCACACTGCCCCTGCCCCAGGGAACAGGGCAGGTTGTGAGATGGGCAGGGGGCCGAGGGCCAGCTCAACTTCTCAAGCATTTTCTACAAAGGCTCTGCAAAGGTTTTGGTTCCACTCTGGCCAATACCTGCAGCTTCCACTGCTCTCTTACCACCAATTCCATGCAATATAAAGCCACTGACCTCAGCAGAACTGTTCCTCACCATCTCAGATTTGTTTGGCTTCACATGTATAAGTAAAATAAATAATGTTAAATATATAACAAATACATAATATGTTCTGTATTACATAACATGTTCTATTTAACATAATGTGGTCTGTTATAACATACAGATCTACAAAGAGCAGCACTGAGGTAGTCACCAAGAGTGGGGTTATGGGATCTGTATCCAATCCTTCAGTCCTGTGCCTCAATGTCACTCATCAGGAAGCAAATTCAACATCCTCCCCCCTGCCGTTGTGGATGATGAGAACAGGCTCAGCTGCAAGCTTTCAGCTCCCAGCTACTTGTAAGACAACAATTTCAAAGAAGGTTGCAGGAATGAGTGAGAGGAACAGGCAGGAAAATCTCGCAGTGTGACATCTGCAGAGACCCAGGAGCCCTTTGGGTGCAGCCGGGTAACGCTGCGTTTAACACAAGCAGTCTGAAAGGCCGCTGTGCACTCAGTGCAGATCCAAAAGGATCCCTGTGCTGATCTGATTCACAGTCACTGCTCCAGCTGCATTCTGTCAGCTCCAGAAAGGTGGGAATAGCCACACTGCAGCACGACCCGGCTGCAGGAGAGCCCTGGGCTGTGGGGCCGTGCCCCCAGCGCCGGCACGGGCCGAGCCGCGCTGCCACCAGCCAGACCCGTCGCAATTTGGCTGATCCGCTACAATTTCCTCCTACACGCTGAGCTGATCCGCACGCTGACCTTAGCCAATTTGTCTACTTTCTGGCAGAAATGTCATCCAAAAGGAAGTTATTAAGTCAAGGAGGTAATTCTGCAAGAGCAGTCCACTGTATAAACAGAACTTGACCCAGGGTGATTTATTTCTAGTCCTAAACAAAGGTATGGCCAATACATTTCAGGATCTAAATAGGCCAGTGAAGGCCAAAATGTAAGAATTTTAAACAATATTCATGAGGCGTTTTCTCTAGTACTAGAAATTGAGAAATGAGTGTAAAACAGACTTTAGAGTCTGAAGAGATTTGGTATCTGTATTTAGGAGAATAAACATCTGCAGACAGTAGAGCTTGGCCTAGAGTTTTGCTAACCAACTTTTATTTAATTCCCTAATGTGTTAAACTACGCTGATGTCCCCCCACTTAATATTACAAAGGGACCATTTACTGTCTTTTTTCTTTACCAACTTGATAGACTCCTTAAAAATCATTTTAAAAAGGAGGTAAAGAATGAAAAAAATACCAATTCCTGCTCTCCAATGTAGGAAAAAAAAATTGGAATGCAGTTGGAGGCTGTCTTCCTTACTAATATTAAATTAATGTTTTGCTTAGCCTAAAGCAATTTCCTTACCCAAGTCCAGTTCTCAACACATCCATGAACACAAACCATCAGGCTTTTTTTACACTGGATGCACACACAGACACCCAACAGCTGGTGGGAATCTGCTGCTCCCAGCCCCTGCAGTGGCCAGTCCTGCCCAGGCACAACCCCCTGGGTCCCAGCCAGGACCCCTCCATCCTGGGCAGGACGGCAGCCACAGTTCCCCTCTGACATGCCATGGTCTGGACACCCTTCTAGGCTGGTTCTCAGGGGTGTGAAGACAGGAACATCACCAATCTGAGTCTGCAAAGAGCAGCTGGGAACAGCCCCCGATTTGGGGCAGGAGGTGTGAGGGCTGTTTTGCAGGCAGAAGACAGCTCACATCTAGTTTTTAGCAAAACTACAGGCAATGCTGTCACAGTTTCGAGTATCAACAGAGTACAGAGGGCTAATGTCACAGTTCCTACATCATCAAACCTTTTCCTGGTGAGCAAAGGTATGAAATGGTTAATTGTATTTATATTGAGAATGCACATGACTTCCCAAGCTATGAAAAGCAGCTCCCTTTCTTGCCTGGTATTTACACTTATATTAAATAACTCACTTTCTAGAAATACCAGCATTCGAAGTTTAAGGAACTTCACAGTATCAAATGTTTCCTTGATGGCTGCACCTGGACCCAGATGAGCTCATTGTATACAACTACAGCCCCACTAAAATGCACTGCCTGCTCTGTTTGTTTTCATCAGTGAAACATGATGTATGTCTCCAACAAACACAGAATCTGCTTTTTGTTCTTGCTTTTGTCACCCAAAATGGATTTCACAACGTATTTTATTTGGTTATCGCATAAAGTCATGTTATTTTCAGTGAGTTTCATATCAGACATGCCTCAGATTCTTCCTACAGCTCATAGTACCCATCAGTTCTTCATACTATTATCATAATATTTGGAATTCTCATTACTGTTACATATGCAGATAATAGAAAATTAAGGTAGCACACAAATCAAATGGAAAAATGCATTTTAAAAGACCAGCATTGAAATCTAAAATGACAGGTGCAACAACACTAACTCTCTGTGGAAAAGATGTGGATCTTCACAGCTATGCATGAGGCACTCCAGAAGACTGTTCATCAGTTTGCATTTTAATACAACCTTAAAATATTAAAATTAGAGCTGGGTGAAAAGTGTTCAGCCAAATAATTTCAGTTCTATATGTTTCAGAACATAAGCCCTTCTGTTCCCTTCCTGCTACCTCACTGTCAGCCACAGACAAGGTGACAATGGTGTCACCCAGTGAGGGCACAGGGTGTCCCAGGGAGTTTTACATCCTTCTCCAGATGCAGCACAGCCAGAGAACCCACCACTGCAGCACAGCTGGTGAGGAGACCCGGGGGCCTAGGATCTCCTGGCACCAGCTGGTACCAACCTTTGACCTAGGTCAGAAAAACGATTAAGGGCAAAACCAATGAGGAAATTCCACAAACAAGTATTTCTTCCTGTTCTAAACCTTAGTGATCTTTTGTCTGACAGTAACAAGGACAGTTCTGAATTCTTCTGCTGCATTAGCAGCTTAAATACATGTGCCACAAACATGACACACCTGTCCAAGTTACCAAGTTACAGTCTTAAATCTGAAGCAAGATATGCTTGCTTCCAATGAATCAGTCTGGCATTGATGTCAAAACACTCCTGCTTAGGTCAGTCTTTGAGCAAATTGAGAATAGAGGGTGGTTTCCAGTGGAATACCAAGGTTTAGTAATTTGATGGAGAATGTACAATTGGACCAAGCAAAAGTAAACTGCAAGAAGAGTTTCCTGAGTGTATGAATAAACATGCATACTAACATGAGCAGTTTTATCATGGCAAGTGCAGCAGGCAATGAACCATTGCGCTGCCTCATTCCTGCCATAGGGAGCACTGAGACCTCTAGGAATTTAACGAAACAAGCTCCTGATGAAAGTGCGAGTAAAATAGAGTAAAACAAGTTTGTAATTGTAGTTGAGGCCCCAGCTTGAGAGAATTGATCTCTGTCTTTTGCTTTCCAGTAGATTCTCTGTGTGACTTAAATATATGCCCCATTTTACTTGTCTTTCCACAAGCAAATAACAGTTTCCCTTTTAACATGAGATTTAGCCTCAGAATGTGGCGGTAGCATGCCCAAAGCAGCAGGTAAAGCACCTGCTGATAACTCACAGTATCAAACACCTTTGCCCCACTCATTTCTCATGCACTGCCCAACAGTCTGTGGAGGCACATCCAGAGCAGAGCCTCAGGCAGCTCTCTGCAAGCATCAGCCACTGAAATTTGTCAAGGGGGTCTTTTAGGCAGGCTGAGCTGATACAAAGCCTGCCCGAACAACAGCCTTGTTTGAGGTGGCTCAGCCTGTGCTGTGGGTCCCTGGTGCCAGCGGTGTGATGGAGCCCTGTGGGTGCCAGCTGTGCCCCTGCACACAGACCTGAGCATCTGTGAGCAGAACCAACCCCAGAAAAACTCCCAGACAGACACACAAATGCTAGGTTTGAGCTACAAAGGCAGCTGATACTCAAACCAAACACTGCAATCCATTACTGCACACTGCAGATGGAAACAGTGTAAGCCTACACTTTTCTCACCACATTTTGACTCAATACCAGCCAAAGACCAGAGCCAAAGTTCTGTCAAGACTCTATTCTTTTCAGTTTTCATTCCTTGAGAAAGAATCTGAGGGAACAACATGGCTAGGACACCTTTAACCTAATTAAAAACTTATGCCCTCTTACAAATGAATAGAAGAGATACAGACAGAGAAAGGAAATGTCATCAAAATCCCAGGATTCCAACAGTCACAGAGATGTGAGCAATCCTCTGGTAACCCTATAGCTGCATCAAAAGCAGCCAGTGAGCCCCAGGCAGTATTACCAAGATGATTACTCAGTTCCTCTTGAAAGTTTGCATCCAGCTTCATGTCTTACGTGCCCCATGCTCCACATTCTGTAACAGGTAAAAGGAAACTAAGCCATGTGTTCCTGTTTTAATTACAAATCCAACCCTTTCAACTCATTCCTGGATGACTTAATCATGCTGGGAGACTGAGCAAAGCTGACAGGTGAATGTGAACATAAGGAATACACAGTTGTTAATCTAAACCTTTCCTCTGCACTGGGGGACCACGGACTCCCACCATGACTGACAGAAGTGAAACACTCAAGGACCCCAGGGAGGACTGGTGTGGTTGGAAGGCTCAGGTAGAAACTGCACAGCTCCCCATCTCTGGTATATTTTCCTTTGTGAAACCCCTAAGAAATGCAGTTGTGAGCCATTTTGCAGAAAAATAATGGAGGCATACCAAGGGACTGAATGATTTACCCAAGGGCACACAGATGTCATGCCACAGCAGGGGACTGAAATTTAATGGCCAGAGTCTTTGGCTCCTTTGCCAAACACAAATGCACTCTCCACACCCAATCCGTGCCCAAAGGCATGTGCCATCCAGCAAGAACCAACAGAATAGCAGAGGCATGGGGTGTTAAAAGCCACCTTCCACCTGTAACCACACATGGTTCAGCATGGGCTGCCCTCATGCCAAGCATGGTATCATGGTTAGTGAACAGAACTCCCTCTGAAGCAGGACTATGGCCAGAAAAGCAAAGGGAGGTTTGACCTTATTTGGCATTTTCTTTCCAACATCCCTTACCACATACACCATAACACTCAGTATCAAATTAAGATCTCCTAGCAGACTTATGATGGAACATTCCAGGCCCTGCTCAGCCCTCAGGATGATAGCAGATGGCTCTGTACTTCACCACTCAGATGAAAGCCCATGGGTTCAGAGGTATTTCATCTCTCTGCAGCATGTCTCAGCTTTTTCTTTACCAATGATGATTATTCAATAAAAGTTTGTAACTGCAACTTCATATCCACAATATAAATCAGTTTTAACTGCACAATCTAAATATGTGAGTGTTCTGGCAACCAATTGAAAACAGATAGGTTCCTGCTCACAGCTCCATGGCAGTGAAAACCATGACAAGCTGAGGAAGGTATGCTCAGAAAGGAAAATCTCACACCAGTGCTCATATGGAAATGATTTTTTCAAAACACTGTGGTATTACAAACCCAGCCCAATAAACAGCAAGGTCACAGTAGCATTGTTCATCATGGCATCTCCTGTAAAATTCAACTTATTCAGCATTTTTGACGGTCAAGACCCTATTGCTCTTCAGTGTTAAAAGTTAACAGCTGAACAAAAGAAACGTCTTCATCACTACTAATTATTTCTAAAGGCTCTCAAACTCAGGAATTAGGCTATACACTCCCGAGTGCTGAAACTTTACTTGTAATAAAATTGTCTATGTACCGACATGTACATTGCATACTTGCTTCTTATAGTAACAGAATCTAACAACTTTATGAGTTAGCCCCAAGCCTGCCAGTGCTTAAGAACTCTTTGGAGAAAGCTCTCTGATATATGGCTTAACTTTCCAGTTGCTCTGTGTGGAGTCAGGAGTTGGATTCAAGGGTTCTCATGGATCTGTTTCAGCTCAGGATATTCCATAATTCTATGCATGTTGTTGGGCCAAGACCAAAGTACCCATGATAATATGTTCAAAAGTCATGTAAATGTGTCAGTTTACAGAGGTCTTCTTGAGAGCCTGTGTGGGCTGCACTAAATAGGTCTGTGGCTAGAAAAAAGCCATGATCAAATACACAGATTTAACTTAAGAGGCAAGAGCAATTACACAAAAAATTCCTGAGTGGAGGCTAAATTTGGTCCACTTGGAGATTTCATAAATACAATGTAGTGATGAACAAAGTTACCAAAAAACAAGATGTCTCTACCCAGTCACCCAGCTCTGAGCAAGGGCTGACCACCTTTGAGTGGCTGGGAGGATCCAGATGCTGGCTGTGCTTCCTGGCAGTCATCAGATGGACAGACAAGGGGGGACAAGCATTCCTCTGCTCAGGGTACTCTAGCTTCTTGCACCGGGGAAGTCTTTCAGCTGTTGTCATGCCAACCATTCTTTTGGCTTGCATACCCTTATACAAGACACTTTATCTGTTTTCAGTGGTTCCTAATCCAGGAGAGGAATCAAACATGTGCTTAAACCCATACTGAAGTCCCATGGAAGCAAAGAGAGAAGCTTAGAAATCAGTGCCAAAGCAAGAATTATTTCAGTGGTTTGGGAAACAAAGTTGTGGTTTTGCTCTTCCCTCCCTTGCTCTGAGTTGTCTGTTCTCATCCCATCACCTGGCCACCCCCTGGGCTAGCAAGGTTATGTGCCACTGCCAGAAGAACGTGGCACCAAAACCCATCTCAGGGCCCTTCACAACCAGGGCCACAGGCGTCATTTCAGGGCTTCACTGTGCTTGTCTCACAAACTACATCAGCCCAGGAAGCCTTGAGTGGTACTCAAAAGTGCTCAGGGGCAAGGACCACATACTGCTTGAAGACTGGGGCCATATCATTCCCAGTGAATCTAACTTGCAAAAACCATTGACAGGATGAGAGGAGTTGACCTCAAGCTGCACCACAGGAGGTTTAGGTTAGATATTAGAGAAAAAAATCTTCATGGAAAGGGTTGTAAAGCCCTGACACAGCTGCCCAGGGCAATGGTGGAGTCGCCATTCCTGTAAATGTTCAAAAAAGCATATGGCTGTGTTACTTAAGGACATGGTTTGATGGTGAACATGAGGTTGATGCTGGTTGATAGCTGGACTTGATGATCTTAGAGCTTTTTTCCAGCCTTAACAATTCTATAATTCTGTGGTTGGAGTTTCTTCTCTGTTATTTGGAAAAAACATGGTTTTGCTATATGTTTCACTCAGACAGCTTCTTACAGACTGTCATGGTGGTGTCACACAGGGAGGGGCAAAAGGCAGTTCCAGGAGCAAGAGGGCTGGCTGTGTCTGGTGAGAAGGAGGCAATCAGTTTTGTCTGTAGAAGAAAGAGGTGAAGTATTGCTGCTACCAAAAAAATCACAGGTGTGACTGAGCAGCAGGTTCTCAGAGAGGCCTGAGCAGCCATAGAACTGGCTACTGTAACAGTCAGCCTTTCACAGAGGTGCTTGCACATCACAGACACAACCAGCAGAATTCAGCTCATTACAGCCCTGCTGGTTCTGGATATGCATTTTTTCCTGAAATGTACCTCTCCCATCTAATTGCTTATCAAATAATTAGCCTAAATTTGGTCTTTGAGAGGTTGCAGCTTTTTGGGGTGAATTAGAGTTTCTAACAGCTCGTTCCTGTCCTCTCACTGACATGCATAATGAAACATGGGTGAAGAAAGGAAATAAGCCAGGGACCTACAGCACTGGGGTGGGCCAGGGCTGAGCACCCTCCAGAGACAAACCCCCACACTGCTGTGGACACCCAGGGATCAATCAGTTCTTCCCCATGTGTTGTGGCGAACACTTACGTGTCCCACAAAGGGGCTGTGTTCACTGATAAATACCAGATTGCCTCAATATGGCTGTTATGGGACTTAAGTTTCTTGAAAAATGCAGCTTTTATTAAAGATAATTAAGCATTGTTTTCTTTGGTGTGAGTCACTGAACTGCATCGTGTTCTGCCTTTGCATTTTGGATGACCAGTATGATGATACTGGGAAAATATAATAATTTTGATTACCACAGCAAGGGCAACAAGTTCTGATCTTAAATTTCACAATGCACATCTATTACTACTCCCATATTAACAAAGCAGAGCCCTGAACATGTTCATTTTTTACCCATGCTCCTTGGGAATATCGGAATAGTTATTGTTCCATCCCAGATCTTAAATACTACAGCTCTGCAGTTTACCAGCTCAAGCCAAATTCATACTGACTTCAGGAAACTATTAGAATATTTCAGCCAATTTTCCTCTAGCAAGAAGTAATCACTTGGGAACAGAAAGGATTAAGCTCCATCTTCAATGGGGTCTAAGCAGTTTTTTAGGCACTTTCTCAGGAACACCACTTTGGAGAAGCCAAGATTCATAATCAGTCTTGTAAAAGATTTTGCATCACCAGTAAAAGCCTTTGGAAGTGAACCAAGACTTTGCTGTCATTTAGTCAACGGAGCCAAATCTTCGTCACCTGTGCAGTAGTGGGGACAGGATTTGCCTCCAGCCACTCAGGGGGACCAGACCCTGGGATTTTAGGGCACATCCACCTCATACACAAAGGCAGTGCTCCAGGGTTCTAGTTCACATCAGAAACAATTCTGCCACAGTGATGTAGAGGCATTATGCCAAAGATGTTGCATAAATTACTTGGCTTTCTTTTCTGTTACAACTGCTGGCTAATTCCCAGCAGTCTGTAGACACACTAGAGTCCACCTCCCTCCCCTCAAGAGCTTCTCAAAAGTCAATTTTAACTTGGTGGAATTTCTATTAATTTCAAAGTCTTGTGCCTATTGCAAAGGTAAAAATCTGCCTATTAAGAGTAAAAAAGTGTTAGGCGTCAGAAGTTATCAAGCAGACTCAGAGCCTCTGAGGTTGTGCTGAAGCATTTTCTTGTGATCTGTTAACAAATGTTGCATTCCCTGAGAAGAAGGAGTCTCCCTTCGGTTGCTAAATATAGCTCAGACCCATAAAACCTGTACAAAATACACTAAACCCAAAATAATAGAGCAGTGGATTTGATTCCACTTCCATACAGATTTTCAGAAATTTCTGTGGTCTAATCTCCAGCTGATAAAAGAGGACCATGACCATCTGTGTGAGAAGTGTCCACTCCATGATAGGAAAATCAGCTGTAGCTAAGACAAGAATGAACCTCAGGACCACTATTCTGTTTTGCAGCACAGGTAACAGCCTGCAGCTTACAGCAGTACAAGACTTGTGAACATCTCTGTTCCCAGGTGAGGCAGCTGTCAGAGGATTGCTGTGGGAAGCTTCAGTCTCAGTTCCTTTGTCTTGCATGTTTAGATTTCAGAAGGTTTCAGGGCTTAACAAGTCCTTGAAACACTTGGCCAATTGTTTTGTTGTTTTTTTTTTTTTCTTTTGTGTAGTTAGAAAATGGAGACTGAAATGAGGAAGAATCTTCCAGAAGAAAACAATTATAGTTATTCTTAATTGTTATAAAAAATATGACGATATATAGAAGAGTTAGATTTCATATAGAAAATTACTAATTCTCTCTAAAACTTGATTACCTACAAAATACATCTCTGTGACAAGGCTTTCCAAAGGAGTCCAATTAGTTTCTACAAGATAAAATCACAAGAATTTCTCAAGGGGTTGGTTTCTAAACTATTTTTATTCTAAATTAATTTTTATTCCTAATACCTGCAATAAATTATTTTTACCACATTCTGAGTTACAGGCTGCCACAAAGTGACTAGGCCACACTACTGAAATAAAACAGTTTAAAGCTTACCATTCTTATGAAGTATTTTGATTACGTTATTCAATTGAACTTAAAGATCAAAAAAAAAAAAAAATCACGAGGGAAATTCTTGTGTGGTTCAAAGCCGTATTCACCTGGTTTGAGCTTTTGTTTTTGTCTTGACTTAAAGCTATACTCATTAACTTGAAACAATACACTCAAACTTTTAATGTATGTGAGTTGAATTTGACTCAATGTCCTGGCAGCATTCCTGGGAAGGTGTTACACAGTACCTTATCTTGCTTTCACAGATGTATAACAACTTAGAGCTCCATAGACAATGCTGGTGCCTCTGAAATATTCCAGATATATTTAAATTTACATTAAAACACAAGTACTAGGCTGCCACAGCCTTACAAAGGGTGCCCATAGTGCCAGCGTTTACACTGAAACCCCAGACTAAACGCTGGGATGTTCTTCTGTGATGAAGGAAGGTGCAAAAAGAAAGGACAAATGGGTCATCAATTACTAAATAACATATTGGATTTTCTTGAACGTGCATGACTGTACAAAGGCCATGTGTCAGTAGGAGGGACTTTGCAAGAGCACCTCTCTTACCACCAGGTAGTTTGAGTGTCAGCTTTGGAGGTCTCCAGGGTATGGTGCACAGCCTCTGCCAGGGGGGAAAATCAATCCTCACCTGATGTTCTGGACACCCCTCTGCCTCTCCAATCCCTAAACCACAAGCCAGGATTACATTCCTGGCTCAGTGTTACCTTGGTCACACAGAGTTCACTGTCACAGAAGTGCTCACTAACAGAAGTGTCCAAAACAGGCCCACAGTCCCCTGAATTTAAAGCAGATGATGAAGCAGATTTTAAAGCAGATTTTTGAAGTGTTGTGACATCTCACAAAAGCAATTAATTGTTGTCAGCATTGGATAGTCTATTGTATTCTCCAAACCTTGAAAAGAGCTCCAATAGTTTCAGTGAAAATTCCCTGAAGTACACATCTGATGGCAGAGAAATGTAGTTTAAACACTGTTAACTGATCACACGTCATTTGTGAGAATTCTAAGTGATAGGTCACTGCTTGCTAAATGAAATCTAACTTCTGCCAATAGCCATAAAGTATGACTGTGAAATTGTTTAGTGCAGATTCCAGTAGCTAAAAGGAGAAAAACCAGCAAGAGCCAGAATCCCCCCCAGACTCCCCTTGCAGGGCACCAGCACCTCAGGCTCCTCTGGCTCTGCTCTCCAGCCAGCGTTCCACCGACGCACTGTGCAGCCCCACAGCAGCTGGCAGCACACACACTGCACTTCTGTGCCAGTGTCCAGCCAGGGGCACAGCACCCGGCAGCTGAACCTGCACACACAAAGTCTCACTGCAAAATTTCTGTTTTTGTTGACATGGCAAAAAACTGCAACACAACGCAACACACTAAGGAAGACAAAGGATGTATTTACAGAAAAGATTCACAAGATAATTTTCACTCATGGCAAAACAGAAGAAAATCCCAACTCCCACAATACACATACCAGGTCCAGAAATAAATTTCTATCTCTGTGCACATGCTGTCTATACTTATGTTGCCTGCCAAGTGGTTTTAGAGAAACATTTATATAAAAAATGTGCTGATTCATCAACAGTGATCTTGTATGTAGGAAAAAAGGTCAGTTGTGAGAAACTGACAGTTTCAATATCCAATCCAAAATCCAATTTTAGAAGTCTAAATTAACAGTTCCAAGTTTTTATTCAAAGTCAGTCTTTTACTATGAAAAACTAATCATTTTTTCACATATTTTGAAAAAATTATTAGTTTTTGGTACTGATCAACCACCAGTACCAAATGTCAGAAAAAAACCACATGAAGGAATTAAATGAAAGAAAATGAAATTCAGAACATAGTATTTTAAAATATTCTAAGTAGCTACCACTGGCTCCCTTAATTTTTGTATTTTCAGTTCTTCCTCACATCTTAATGGTACATGCAGTAATATGGATAGTGGTTTTAAGCCTTTTCTCATTATTTTTTCCCTTCAGCATCCCTCTAAGTACTACCCATAGATGCCAGAGCTTCCTATCAGCATGATTCAGACTGACACAGAGGGTTCACTTTCCAGGGAGTCAAGTCCAACACACTGAGGCAGCCACAGCCCCGGGAGTAGCAAGTCTGAGGACCTGCTCTGACAAACATTTCTCATTACAGCGTTCCTTACTCACCCTCTGTTAATGCTCCATCGCAGCATGGCTGGGGCACATGCTGGGGCAGCCCTCTGAAACCACCTTTGGCTCTAAAATTCATTTAGGAGCCTATTTTACTTACCCCAAGAACTCATTTTGCTCATTTTGTTACAGGTGCATGCCCACGATGATTAATGAATACTCCTTTCTTGCTTTCCTCTACCGTTTCTCTCCTTTCTGCAGGGAGCAGGGAGGGTCAGCCAGGCTCCCAGGAAGCCTCTCTGTCCTGGGCTGGCCCCTGCAGTGGCCGTGGCTGCTGAAAGCCAGCAGCAGGGCTGAAAGAGACTCCTTGCCACTGTGGTGGTCCCCAGGACAAGGGCGGTGGGCAGCCAGCCCCTGTGAGCCTCCCCATCAGCACAGCCTTTTGCTGCCCTTTGGGGCTCGCTGGCAGGGACACAGGCACCTCTGGAACCTTCAGAGCTGATCACACAAAGTAATTTATAGCTCTGTAAAATTATACCGAGTCATTAAACACCGTGTGGTGCGCGCTGTCCTGAGCCACCAGCACAGCAGCAACCCAAGGACAGAAGCCTAGACTAGACTACAATTTGCTTCTACATTTTAATCAAGAACTAACTCCTAATCAGCCTTTCCTGTAACTCTCAATTAAAACAACACCATGTAGGGTCTAACATAATTCTCCAAAGTTTCTTTCTACAATTTTATTTTAAATAAAACAAAACAAAAAATGAAAGTTGCATGGGATATGTGTTGCAAGTCTCGGTTTTCAAGGCAATTAAATCCTTCTGCTTTAAAATCCCCAGGTTTTTTACTCAGCAGAGCAGAGAAAATCTCTCTGTTCATTGGGAAAGTGATGACTGTGATTTATTTATTTGTCCTCATTGTGAGGAACCCCACCGCCAAAGCACTCCTCCCACCCTGACCACGCACCTGGAAAGGGCTCTCCCATGCTCCACATAGGGAAACATGCCCTTGGCTTCCCACAACCATCAGTACCAAATGTCAGAAAAAAACACGTGAAGGAATTAAATTAAACAAAGGCAGTACTATAGAAAGGGTCCCCAATACACAAGATAAGCTTTCACACTTTAGCAAACATTTTACTTCCAAAGGACAGCAATCTGGGTAGCCCAGAACATTATGTAAGGGACATCGACAACAGAAGAATCATAAAGTTTAAAAGTCTCTCTTAATCAATGACAAATTTAGTACTTGTTGCTACAATTACAAAGATAATAGTTCCTTTATGTCAGTG
Source organism: Urocynchramus pylzowi (assembly GCA_013397555.1). Lineage (NCBI taxonomy): Eukaryota > Metazoa > Chordata > Aves > Passeriformes > Fringillidae > Urocynchramus > Urocynchramus pylzowi. The sequence goes on along the minus strand of VZRH01004485.1, from coordinate 167,135 downwards.
CCTTTGGTTTTGCAGCTGTAAAATAGCTTTGAATTCAGCATTTCAAGTAACAGAAATTAATAGGAGGTCATTCCTACCAGAGAAATTTTAGGGGCCCATCCTCTCTAATCATCATTAAAAACTAAATCCACAGGAGAAGAGGCACTTTACTGATTGTCAAGTGGAAGCTATTATTCATTTGATGAAGCTCTTGGCACTGTGCCATTTATTCTGCTGTAGAGCCTGCTGGTTGCTCTACTTCATCTCATGCAATCAAGGTTGTTTCTGCCTGCCAAGAGTTATTTATAGAGTGGGGGAAAAAAATAGCAATATGTTCTCTTGCTTCAAAAACAAGTTTCAAACTTTCTAAGTGAACAACTGCCTCCCTTCTCCCTAGTGGTATTCTTCTTTTTGACCTGCACTTGCACAAAAACAAAAGCACTTTCCTAGATTTCATCTTGCTTGAAACATGAAAACAATTCCCATGCCATGGACATTTTCATTGAGCAATCATCTGATTTTCTCCAGTTAATATTCTGCATAGCCACACAGCTATGGCAGCAGGCAGCCAGCTTCCCCGTGTGCCACCCCTTTCAGCCCACCAGTGCCAAAGGGGACGTGCAGAAAGGAATTTCTCTGAGGGTCACCTTCACTGGTGCAGCTCACCTGTACCTACAGAGTAGGGAAATTTTGTAGGTGATGGGGACATTTTTCCTGTCTTCACTAAGATGCCAGGTTGAGGAGGTAGCCAAGGCATTTCATATGAGGGATGATGAATTTCTATCCCAAACCTTGATTCTCCAGGTCCAGACCATGCATAATCCTTAGACCCAGGCGGAGTGGAGTGCAGTGCTGGGGGAGGCCTTTATATCCACTTTGATGTTCAAATGACTGTAAATTCCTAAACAAAAGCTTAAAGTCTATTTTTTACCTCAAGGCCAGTTTGAATTAGGAATCCTGACATTCTTGAACTGAAATCTATAAAATCAGAAACAGTCTTTAGAGTGAATGTAGTAAAACACCACTATTTGAGTTGAATGTTGACTCTGTGCATAAAACTAGAACCGACCCTTTATGGTTTTTTGTAGTTTTTAAGAGAGCTCCAAATAAAGCTCAGACTAAACACCTGAAAAAGGGAGAAAGTTGATTTCCTACACAGTAAGACTAGAAGTCTCACAAATGTTTGGGAAGAAAAACTATCAACATGCAATTGAATAATATTCAGTTCTGATTTATTCATCTCAAAGAAAACCATTGTCATCTCCACTCCAGAAAATATTGCTAACCCTCAATTTTCAGAGCTATTAACCAGTTAAACAGACATGGTTATTTCAAGTTTACTCATTGCAGTTCTGATGCCTTTGTTCACACAAAGTAGCACCCTATTCCATGGATGTTTTCCCTGAATATCACACAATTATTTCCTGAACTATCTATCATTGGTATTCTATTCCACCTTAGGACTTCAAACATAATAAACAAACATAATAAACATAATAAAAAGCACAATCCCTGCACCAGTCTCCTTCACCCCTAGACCAAACTAACTATTCCCAGATAAAGTCCATAATAAAGTCTCTCTGGTGCCTGATTTAGGGATGTCTGGGTAACAGCAAAGGCAGGGGCAGGCGTGTCCAAACAGCAAGGGATGCATGCAGCAGCTCTGCAGGTAATCACAGAATCATTTGGGTTGGAAAAGCTCTCCAATACCACTGAGTCCTAGCATTCCCCAGCACTGCCAAGGCCGCTAATCCATGTCCCCAAATGCCACATCCACATGGCTTTTAAATTCCTCTGAGAATGTGGACTCCGAAACTGCCCATGGCTGACAAATTACTTGTTTGGTTTGCAAACTTTGTCTGGAGACTAACAAAGATGATTAAACTAGCCCTGTTCCTAAGCTTTTATTATTTTTATCATCTTTTCATTAATCTCATAGATAAAAAGCAGAAATTTTATTTCAGATCCTAATTTCCTAAATAAAGTACCAACCAAATGCAGAAATGCTATTTTCTGATGGTTCTATTCCCTTCCTTCTGACCAAAATGAAATTTGCTATAGTTTCATGGATCATTAGTCAAACAGAATTCGTAAGACGTACAAAGAGCGACTTATATACAACTGCTATGGAGAGACTACCAGGAACTCCCTTCAGTAAAGAAAATGTTGAGCATTTGTTGGACAGTTTCCTAGGGATTTTATACATAATAAGCAAAGTACATTAGGAGCTCTTGACTTAACAAAAACCCCTGAATTATGCATTTGTGTAAGGACAAGTATTGGAGGCAAAATTTCACAAGTATGCAAATTTTATGTAAAATATAGTTTGCATATGTCTAATACACATCCCCCAAATAAAATATGGTATAATTTCAAGGAAGAATTTTCAGCACAGTAAGCTTGATCAAGAAAACACAGTTTTCTGAAACAACCAGCAAAGCTATTGTTAAAACTGAGACGTGAAAAAAAGATGCATAAATCACTGGAAAATCATGTGTGCTTTGAGGATTATGTCTTGGAGCTGGTTTTCCCATTGGATGACATGCCAAACCCCAGACACCAAAATGGGTTATGCTGAAAAGCAAATACCAGTCATTAACTTTCCTGTGGTTTAATAATTACACCTCTTCCTGGGGATGTGATTAAACCACACACAGCATTAGAAAACAGAGGGAATTAAGTCAATATGCCTCAGAGCTGATGAGTAAGTGAATGTGTGGAGTCAAGAAAAAAGCTGGATCAGATGGCTGGCTGTATGTTTCCAAGGTCCATACAGCAGTGCAACACACGAATGCAATAAGAATAACATCATTACCAGATGTAGTTGTATTTCCCCATCCGCAAGGAAAATGCAGCATTGCATTACAGATCAGCATGAGGAGCACCATGGTCAACAGAGACCTGACCCCCCACCATGAACCCGGGCTCTCCCAACAGAAGGGTGATTCCTTGACAAAAAATTTGGTCCACCATTTATTTCATCACTGGTGCTGTGGGTTTATATTCCTTCCTGGAATACAGGGAAAAGCACCTGAAATGCCTGGCAGGGAACTGGAGCCCCTTAAATCTTAAATACAACCAAACTGAAGCCTGTGGAAAGAAGCATTGAGCTCAAAGACAAACACTCCCATTCCATACATGCCTGGCCAAAGACAAACTGAGAGTCCAGACATTTGTGTTCTCTTCCCCTTCACCATGACTAGCACTGCAGCGTTGGAAACATTCCCAGCCAACACAGTACTACAGCATTGTGCCATGATCCATGTGGCACTGTGAGATGACATAAGCCATAGGAGACATCACTTCTGAACAACTCTGTTAAGCAAACACTTCCCAATTTCTCCATTTTTTAACTGGAGTAACTCCAGGAAATTTGCTCCAGTTACATCTGGGTGGGAAGCAAGAAAGGGGGGAAGAACAGTTTCTGTGTTCCTGCCTCTGCCTGCAAGACAACACTGCATATCACACTGACTACAGGAAACTGGCCCATACCAAAGGAAACAATAAACTCAGATTGTGACACTGGGAGGGAGAGTTTCCAGCCCTACCCTGATATGTCTCGACCTCCCCACATTTTTCTCAGCCCATTTGCTTTCCAACCCACCACCTCACCTTTGTGGCTGCAGACCAGTGTAGCAGCAGGGGAGACTGGAGGAGGAAGGAATACTAATTCTCCAGCAGCCCCTGGCTTACACTGGGCAGCTCCATCACATCCCCCAGGGAGAGCAGCTGGAGGTTATCAACCTGCTCTGGATCTGAACTAGTGACCAGGAAAGAAGGGACCTTGTCAAGATTTTGTCTGTTGAGCCAACCCAGTGCTTCTTAAGCTGAGCAGCAGCTCAGCTGCCAAGTATTTGTGGACTCCAGTGAGTGAGATTATTAGTTTTTACATTGTATTACTTTACGTTCTCTGGAGAAGAGAGCATTTATAACAGCTGGCAGAATTTGATGCAAGCAATAAATAACAAATTCTAAAAACCTTCCAGCTTTATTAGACCCGCTGTTAATACATCATACATAATCTCTTCAGGTCAAGTACAAATCCATAGGCAGGGACAGCTCTTTTCCTAGTAATATGCCTTTGCCCACTGACCATGCTCTCTGACTGTGGGATGGGAAGAGGACTTGCTCTAAAACCATTTGCAAACAACAGGAACAAGCCAAAATGGTTTGGCAAAGTTCAGAAGGATGCTGGCTAAGGAGGCCAAAGTAATTGGCTTTGATGGAGCAACATTAGGGAGGAATTTAGGACTAAAGCATTTCAGTTGTGAGCAACTTCAGCTCCAATGTCACCATCTGGTTTTGGACAATTCTGTAACTGTGCTGCTTAAGGCTATGCTCCTGGGAAGACCTGGCAGTTTTGTGCCAGAGCAGGGACCCATAGCTACCCAGATGCTGTTTGCAATCCTGGGTAGGGGGGAATAATAAAAGTGAAAATGTTTTTATTGTTTTTGAGCATTTTTCTTCAATAGTTTTGTGGTTCTCTGTGAAATATGCAAGGAGAAGGCATTGCATCTTTCAATCCTTCGAGAAATCATTTTACACTCAGTGGTAACACCCCCAGAACTTAATTGTGACTGTCACTGTGCAAACTTGCACTTCAATGGAGAAAAAAATAGAAGAAAGATATTTCCCTCCCAAAGTAATTTTGATCTCTCTTCACTTCCAAATCCACCCCTGAGTGACTACAGTAGATATTTGCCACCATCTCACTAAAGCCCCTTGTACCATTCTTTCTCAAAATTATTTCAGCTCAGACTAGCCCTGTACACGTGAGCCATTGTGGCCAGGCCACTTGTGTGCAGCCTGTCCCCTTAAGCACTCACACTCCCTGGGGAAGGAACCTGCTACGCATCATCCCACGGCCCTGCGTGCTGCTCCCAGGTTCTGCTAGGAGTCATCTTCTGCTCTCCTGACCCCTGGGAAATACTGACTTCAAGACCAGGCTCCAGGAGAGAATATAAGGAGTGGATGAACTCATATGGATGTGGATGAATGGGAGGGAACCTCTGCCTGAGATGACACTTCCCACCAGCTGGCACTGGAACACCAGTGCTGGCCAAATCACACCTGTGCAAAACACTCAAGGTCCCTGTTTATGGGACCTATGAACAGGGTTGGGATCTCTTCAGTGTCTAGCAGAGGTTTTCTGCCTGTCTTATCTTTACTTACAAAATTCCCCTATTATGAAAATATTCTGGTTTGTTTCAGTCAGGAGCCCTGAAATCATAATATGGAAATGGAGGAAGATGCTGTGGTTGGAGCACTGGAGATATGCATTGTTTCATTGGCAGCAAACTGAAATATTTTGGACCATATGTATCCAATGCATCATTTATTTAAATTGTAGGGATTGCAGGCGTGAAACGTGTCACATCCTCAGAGTCAGTGCTGCGATATTTTATACTGCAAGAAGACCCAAAAGCACACTAGTTTATTTGATAGACTGGTCTATTATAAAAAAAATTATAAAGATAATAAAAGTAAATACAAATTATAAATTGTAAATAAATATATCTCTTTGTTAGAAAGGTGAGAAATAGATAATTTTTAATGAAGATGCATGCCTCTGAAATTCCTCTGACCATTGAAGCAAAAATGTAATTTATCCCATCTTGATAGTCTAATCAGGAACCTTTAAAAAACCAGCTATTTCTCTGAATACAAGAGCCATTTCATAGCCCTTATTATCTAAATCATATGGATTTACAGCATAAGCAAGGGACCCAGGAAGGGTATGGAGCTCAAACACTTTGACTATAGTGAGTGAGCTGATTCTGTATTTTCTTAATGTGAAAGGGACTGAAGAATTAAATTAAAGGCACATTTCATGTTCTAAGCTTCTTGCAAGAATCAGACTATTCTAAAATTCAGTAGCTCGTTCCCTTGTCAGTATCTCCTCTACCTGGACTGCCTCACTATTTGCTTTAATGTATTAAATCTACTCTCTAATCACAGGAAAGGAGACCACTCAGGTAACTGCAGTTTATTAGAGGATGTCACTTCAGCCAGCTATCAGGCCACAATTCCACAGTCACACTTAACCACATATATTGCACATACTCATTTTCTCCTGAGCTTTAAGGAAGTACACAGCATGTGTGTGTGGATACTCTCACTTTGAGAGAAACCACGTTATTCATACAGACCCACAAATGCTAAGGTTAAATGTTGACATTCACAAAGTTCTACTGTGAACCCTATTTAAACAAAACACATTTACAATGTATGCTCTACAAGAAGGGATTTTTCTAGCAGATTCTGGGATTAGCCTAAAGGAAGTGTGAGACAATAAATTTTACCACTTTAATAAACATGTGATTCCCTGGAGAAATAAAAAATTTTAAAAAGAGAGGTGTCATTGTGGTCTGCATGCTAGATTGTTTCTTTGCTTCTGCCCTGTCACTCCATCTTGCTGTTCCCACTGTGTTTACTGGAATTAATGGGCAGCTCTTCTGCATCTCTCTGCAGCTGAATGCCATGTCTCCCGCTGGCTTCAGCAGCTCCCACAGGGGCAGCAGACACAGGATCACCTGGGGAGAACACCAGGTGCTGCTTGGCAGGGACAGCTGAGCCCAAGGGCTGCCCATGGCGTGCCCCACAGCCAGCCAGCACAGCCAAGGGCACACAGAGGAGCCGGGGCCCCAGCCTTCCCTCCGGCACTGCCCGATGCCAGGGCCAGTTTGGGCTGCTGCCCCTGCCATCAGCAGGGTGCTGGGCCAGGGCTGAGGGCCAGGGTGGGCTCTGCCCCAGCAGCCCCTGCACGCCAGACCGGGCTTGACAATAGCACCAGAAGAGCTGCCACAGACAGAGCCCCCAGCCCTGCTCTCCTCTCCTGCTTCGCTTTGATACCAGCACACACGGGCCGGTTCCCTCGGAGTCAGGAAGAAGCTCGAGGATTCTTTTTTCCCCTCGGTAATATCACCCACAGTTACCCGGGGAATCAGGTAATTGAATATTGACAAAGAAATATACATAACAAAAATATTTATCATTTCTGTTTCGCTCAGCACTGAAATTTTGCTTCAGGACATGAGGTGCCTGTTTTAGTGAATCTGCTCATTAGCAGTCAAAACAAACAGGATTAGAAGATCTGTTTTTGAAATAGGATCAGTAATGCACGCCTTGATTTAGAAACTGTCCCACTGACACTGAGGTCCAAGGAGTCCTTTAGCAGAACACAGTCCCTGCCCTGGGGGAGCAGGCAGTGCCCTGCTCCCTCCTCTGGGCAGCACTACACTGGAGGAACTGACAGCTCTGCTGATCGAATGAAGCTTGGTGGGAGCTTATTGGGGCAGATGCAGGGCAATAAATGCATCCCTAAGTATTTTATTCTGACTATATTTAAGCAAAAAGCCATTTTTCCTGGGCTGTCCTTCCTGAGAGATTCCACAAAGACTGGAGTATGAGTAAATATTGAAATGCACGCTGGGATTCTCAGCGTAGCACCAGAGCAGCACCATTCCCAATCTAGCCAGAGGAATTTCACTGCTAACAGTACAACATATGGAAGAAGCACAGTGCCCAAGTCAGAGTAACTGGAGCCCTAAGCAAGATGTCAGTCTTGGACCATAACTGGCTGCAGCCAAAACAAGAGCAGGTACAGCAGAACAGCTGTGATCCCCAGTGCCTGCAGCTCCTTTCCCATCAGTGCCACTCCACGTTCGCCGGGAACCTGGTTAACAGAGCTGAGCTGAGAGCAGACTGAGGGTCCTGTTCTTGACAACCTCAAACAGCAGTTTGGTTTACTGAGTCAGTTTTGTACCATCTGCCATAAAGAAAATAAGGGGAGCCATGCTGTATTTGTACGAGTGGCTCAATTCCTATGCCATCCAGGCAAAACAGGAGCCCATGTTATTTCTGTCATTAGTTATAATTAGAGAACTCTAATCAACCCCCTGCCTGCCTCAGTACTCAAGTGTTTGAATCTGCAATTTTACTTGTGTTCTTCATTAAGTGGAGGGAAAAAGGAAAAGAAATTCATTCATGAAATTTCCATCCATATCAAAGTCTTTTATTTTAGGATTTACTTCCAACTTACGTATCTTTAGACCTTGTAAACAGGAATACAGTCTCTTCCTCTACCGTTCTCTTTCATGTAATGTCTTTGTAATGTCTATTAAAGAGCAGAGAATTCTCATTCCTCTGTAGAAGTAAATATAGGACTTTGATGCAGAGATGAAGAAGAAATATTAAAAGAACATAAAGATTTTTAAGACAAGCAGAGGTATTTGTTGCACATACTTTCTCGTGCAGAAGGGCAAAATTACTTTAAAATCTTCAGCATCTTAAGTCTCAGCTATTTCCAATAGATGGAGCTGACGACATAATTACTGATGATTAAATTTTAACATTTATTAGTGAAGGATTTTCAAAGGCACAGGTTAGCAGCATCAAGCCCAGAGTAAAATCTTCACCAGGACTGCCCAGATGCCATGACACCAAATTTCACTTGCACTCACTCCACTGTTTTGACATTGGGTGTCATAGATTTCACAGGTTGCTGGTTCCTAAAGACTAGAGACAGAGTGATAAATAACCATCCTTTCATTCCATCATATGCTTGCCAAAAAACCTATCATCTATGTGAGCTACATCAATCAAGGCTTCATTTAAGCCATGTGTTTCTTTTTCCACAAACAGAACCGCATGCTACTAAGAGAGAATCAAGAAGACCAAGCCACCTGAGTCTGACACATTGACATTTGCAGGACATTGATACAAGAGACTTACACAGCAGATTTCAGACACCAAGCTGATCAAGGGATGTAAAAACTGATGAAAAATGATGAAAAAGGTTCTGCTTTAGAAAAGACCACTCAACTGCTGACTGCGAGAGTCACCAATCTGTAGCAAGCCCTGCTAGCCAAATATCTGAGAGGAATATATTTTTTTCCCCAGAAATCTAAGATAGTTTACTCAGGATTTGGCCTCAGACACAGCTAATTGCCTATATACTTTAAAGAACAAGTAAAATTTAATTAAAATTTCATGCTGCCTTGTGGAGAAGAAAAGTCCTCTGAACCTAGAATAGGCAGAACCTCAGAGTAGAGCATGTCCTAATAAATACCCATGTATAAAACATGTGGCCAAACTGCCAGGCCTGAAATCCCCCCAGCATGCTATGAAATCCAGCAGTAATCGGGCCAAGATTTACTGGCTGCTTGGATTCAAGGAGCTCAATGTTACCAAGAATGCATCCGAGAATCTTTCCATAGAGGCTTTCCAGACTGGAATCAGAAAGGGTGACATTAACACATCAGCAACAGCCTCACCCTCTTTCTGGGAAAAAAGTCTGTGTTCACATCTAGCCTGGGTCTGCATTTCCCTTACCTGAAGTTGCATGGTTTTGCTTAGCTATAGCCAGAACCCTGATTCTTCCTCAAGATCCCCAAAAGCCTGTTCCGTTTTGTGGGAAAGTGTCTCAGGTATCAAGCAAGTACAAATGTGTAACCAAATGTATGTTTTTCAAAAGGCACCTGGTAGAACCTGAAGCAGCAGGCAAAGAAAAATGGTTTTAGCATTGGCCACCTCCTGAATTTCACTCACACAGGCAATGGAAAACGTTCTCTCTGCAAAGTTAGTCGGGAAAAAAAGGACCCAGATTCCAGCTCTGTTTTTTAACAAATCAGGCTAAACATCTGGGAAATTCAAATCCCCTATAAGGACAAGGACAGTTTTAAACAGTACCTACATTTGTCAGAAATACTAAAAGCCTTTAAGTTTACCCTTAAGGATAGACATTTCATTTTACTCACCCTGAAACAAAGGGATAATAAGAAGTACCACCCAAGTCAGGAATAAACACAAGTACACAAAGTCAGGATCATCTCAGAATCTTAAAAATGCAGATGAAACTTGGAGACAGCCCACTTCAGAGACTAAATTTTAAACTTCTACTAAGTAAAAAAAAAGTTGTATGTTAATATTCAAATTTAAAGTGAATGGGCGCATACTGATGCTTATGAGGATGCAATAAAGGAATGGTAGATATGAGAAAAGGTTAATAAGGAATTATCTGATTACAAATGTAAAGAGTACATCAAAAGAAAAAAGAAAACTGAAACAATTCCAGTGTGTGACACATTTTGATTTAAAAACAGCTGATTCCAGCAAGCAAACTAAACCTGATTCAGTTACTTACCAAAGGGGGAAAAAAAAAAAAAGTCTTTTCAGGAAATCCTTAGCATTACTGATTTACTGAAATTTGACAAAGGACTGATAATGAAACATTTGAAGAAGATGTTGTGGTGAGAGATTCAGCAGAGTTCAAGCCTCGATAGTCTGGAATTAAGATCAAAAGTCTGCCTCCAAATACTGTTGCTATCCTCGGTTTCCTAAAACTTATGGAATTTATCATGGCCTTAGATGCAGCAATGGAAAGAATATTTTCCTGTATAAACATATTTGAACAGAGTTCAGAAAACTGCCAAACACAGGTTTTTCTGGGACTGGGCTTAAGGTTAAAGACAGAGTCAAAAAAATGTATAAAAAAACTTCCTTGTTTAATTCAAAACAGCCATGACACGTGAGAGCATAAAGCAGTAGTCCAAAAAACAACATTATTAATGAAAAAGAGTTGTATATTTGAAGACAGTGAAAATATACACTAGAGGAAAAAATACATGTCACAACAGGGAGTTGCTGCTTCCCTAAAACACTCCTTCAGAGATTTTCCCCTTGCTTTTCAGACAGTCTGTTTCTTTCATACAAGAAAGAGACAAGCTTACCAAGTGTCAGAGCAAGCAGTGCTATTCTGGACACACAGCATGGCCAGGGTAATCCATTGCAGGAAGGGAGTGTGGGAGTGCATGGAACTTCAGGTTGGAAATGCTGGAGGGCAGACTGGGGGCTGCTGGCACATGCTTTCAAACTCCTCCTAGCCTGGTACTTCCAACAACTTCTCTGAGAAGCCTTTTTCTGTAGCAAGGAAACACTACTGACCAAGTAGAAACACCACTTACCCATTCAGGGGAAAATAATCTGCCTTTTTGTTGGGAACCATAAAAATAATTGCAATGAGAAAAAGGAAGGCAGTCACATATCATGTCTGACACAGAGCCCTAATCCATCACCATTGCTTGGGGCTTGGCTGTCTCCAACCTGCAGCCACTCCTCACCGTGGCATCTCAGGCTCCCACAGGCAACATGGGGAGCTGGTGCCTTTCTGCAGGGTGTACAGGTGCCAGGAGGAGCTCTGAGAATGCCACCCGTGCCAGGAGGAGCTCTGAGATGAAGCTGGGACCTGCAGCCTGTTGGTGGCCCTGCCGCTGCCGGGGCGGCTCCTGCCAGGGCGGCGCGGGGACGGGGGGCAGCTGCATCACCCCCTGCTCTGCGGACAGCAGGGCCAGGAACCCACCCCTGCCCCAGCTGGTGTCGCTCCGTGACCCTGCCTGCTGCAGGGAGGTGGGATGTGGCTACCAGACAGGGAAGAGATGAAGTTTTAGCTTTGGATTAGAGGAACCCTTTGCCACCTTCAGTTAGCCCCGTGCTCCCAACTGCTCCCGTGCTCCTCAACGCCCAGACTGCCCGGGTGATTGTGTCATGTGGGCAGCAGGCTGCACAGATGTCAGATGTCACGCTCTATCTGATGAAGAGGTCTCTCCCTCGGGCTGTTTATATATAACCTACCAGAATTTCCTGCTGCATGATGAAATAATTAGGGGGCCCTCATGCAGGGAACAATGTTGTGAGTAGGTTGCAAATGCATTACACATACAAAAAGAGAATTCTAAGCATTTTCTTTATCTGTGATACAATCTTCTAAGACTCCTTATATACCAACTTGTATAATTCAACTTGTTTGTATTATTTCTTTTAATGTTCTTCATACAGATGCTAAATGAAAGCTTCAAAAAGTTCAACAGCAGTCTTTCCTTTATGCTCAGATTACACAGTGGGAATAACAGCATGAGAAAACCAGAAAAAAATGGAGATTTATTTGTTTGTTTTAAATCAAGATTGCCTTTTGCATCTTAAGTCGGTGAACTCTAAACTGCAGATAGCTTAATAGAAGCTGATCCTGTCATCAGACTCTCATTTTGTGGCTCTCTATTTTTTTTAATCTCTCTATTTTGTCTAATCAGTCTTAATTCACAACTGGTTTTATCCATAAAGAGATCACCTATATGCCCACAGACGCTCCATATGCTGATTCATCTCAGCTCACTCACCTCCCAGCTCACTACACTACAAAACCATCATATCCTGGATCATATCCTCAGCTGCAGCCTGGATCAGCTTCCCTCTGATTGTCAAACTTTCAAGTAAAACTTAGGAATCTGAGGTTTTAAACCTCCTGTGTCCTAAACATGTCCAAGACAGTTGAACTGGGCAATTCTGCTGCCTGGAAGCAGAGGAGAAACCAGCCAAGGAGGGAGGTTGGCACGGAGGTCTGTCCAGAAACAGCCCCAAAGTGGAGACCCCTGCAGTCACTCAGCCCTGCCAGGGCTGTGCCAGAGCCCTCACCCTCTGCCCTGCGGTCCAGAGCTCAGGTCACCAGGAGCTGCTGGCAGTGAACTTGGCCAGCTGGACACGCTGGGCCCTCTAAAACCTCCTGGGGTCTCACAAACCCAGTTTTAATGAGGTCGGCACATCTGAGGTAAAGTTGGAAGTCTTTAGGGAGAAAGGGAGAAAGTTTGTTGAATATTTGGCATTGGGCTAGGCTGCCCAGAGAGACTGTGAAGATACTCAATGTCATTTGTTTTGAGAGGGAAAAAATATTAGATAGATCTCATGGTTCGGATTAAGAAAATGAATGAATATCCATTTTCAGATTGGGTTTGTAACTCATAACCAGCACCTAGCCTGGATTTTGACTCTCTCATCTGGGGGGAGCATGAATAAGTAATAAACATGTCATTAAATGATCAAAAATATGTCCAGAGAGTTAATCAAAATGGGGTATTCTCAGAGAAGTGCAGTAGGAAACAAGGATATGCTGAAGAAATACCTAGACATGATAAACAAGTAAGTCAGATTTTTTTGTAAATTCCTCATATCACAAGTCATTAAATAATTTTGATTGGAAGGAACCTTAGAAGATGATCTCGGGACCTGTACTAAATGCAGGGACACTTTGAAAGCAGATCAGGTTTGAATGTCTCCAAAGACTGCGGCAGCCACCACGTTATTTACCTGCACTGCTCAATCTTTCCAACAAAGCATCTGTGTGAATCTCCGTGACCCACAGTTACACAAAATGTCAGCAATAAACCAAACAAGAGGTAAACCCCCATACTCATTAACAGCTGGCCAGCCCCTGTAGGAGGGAAGCAGTGGGGCGCACGGAGAACAGCTCAGCCTCTCAGCAAGGGGCTGTGGGGGGCTGGCTGCTACCCAGATCAACCACAGCAGCCACGCTGGATATGTTCTACACGTTTGTGTAGAACAAACCAGGATGAGCCATGTCACCTTTTTACTTCTTAAACACCCTCAAACAAGGCATCAAGACATAGAAAAAATCTTTTCAGAATTCAGAATCAACCTATCTTCCAAATTGCTCTAACAGTTGCCTTAATCTATCACATTTACTTTGCCTAATTCAAATGACCCCAAATATTTGGAAACAGGATAACAGGTTACCAAAACATGTAGAAGAAGAGTTTTCAGTGTGACCATCTATATTTTCATGGTTAGGAAAACTAGATCCATGCTTTTATTAGAACACAGCATGGAAAAGAAATTGACATTTCCCAAATATCAAAAAGTATATATGTCTCTGTTCTACAGATACATAATATAAATCAATTTCTAAATTATCATTGCCTTCCTATGTCTATTTAGCATCTCAGCTGTCTTCCTTTACCCATCTTCTTTTCTAAATGGATTCTGTCTTTCGCTAAGCAATGGTTCAGGCACAATAAACAGACATTTGTTTCAGTGTGCTGTCCCTGTAGGTATCAGTTCATATTAACACTTCTGAAGTTAGGTTTGTATATAGCACAGCTTACAGCACTACCAAGACAATCTGTCTTAAAGGTTGAAATAAAACAACATTTATTTTATCTTAGTTCTCCATTCAGCCCACTATTTAATAGCTTCACTAACTATATCAAGGAGATAGACACTCATTTTTTTCACCACCATTAAAATCATGCAAGTCCTGAACATCAGTGGAGGCTCTGGGTGGGGGCACATGGGAGGTAGGAGTGCATCTCATACCAAGAGCAGCATCATTCTGCCTCCTCTGAACCAGACAGCAATGTATTCCACTGTGCTGCTATTCAGCCACTGCAGCTCATTTTAAGTTCCTTATCCTCAGTGCACATTCAAGAAAGAATAAAAAGGCCATAAGAGAAGAAAATTTTTGCTGCTCATGTATTTGAAGACTACAACCATAACAGACATCAAGCCACCTATCATCAAGGCCAGGACACCCTCGACAGCAGTCATTTCTCTCTGTAAGGGAAAATCAGCAATGATATGTGATGATGGAAGGCATTGCCTTCCTCAAGGGCCAATTTAGCACAGCAGGAGAAAAGTAGCTCAGGCAATATGCATCTCAAAGCAGAAGAAAAATTTAAGGCAGGAAGAGGAAGACTGGCTTTGGAAAGGAGAGTAAGGCGTGAAAGCAGTAGCACTAAGTGTGGGAAGGATAACCATGACAAGGGCAGTGGATAAAGTGGAGAAAATTTAGTCCTTGCAGTTTTTAGTGTACAGGATACCTGGACTGAGAAAACTGGGACATCACAAGCAGGGCTGGAGCCTAGACAAGTGCAAGTTTACAAGAACAGCTGTTTCTTTGTTCAGCTGCTTTCTACCAAAAGGTAAAAAAAACTTTAAGAATCCAATACCTGCATGTCAGGTATCTTGCAGCAGGCTTGCAGAGCTGTCACTGAGTGCTGACTTCATCACTCAACTGTGAATGCCTTGCTGGGGCTAAGGCTGCCTCCCTGGTTGCCCGTCCACCCTTCTGACCCGTATTTGGCACAACCTCTTCCACACAGGGCTGCCTCTTTCTTGCCTAGGCAGAGTTGTGCATGGTGATGCCCAGCTAATGACAGCATGCTCACACCACACCACCCATGTGTATCCATAGCATCACATGCTGCTGGGGAGGCACTGTGCTAGCAGACCCTGATCCTCTAGGACCCCAAGCAAGTCATTAATCTCCCTACATCTCTGTTTCTGCCTCCATTAAATTTTACTGACTTACCTTACACAGCTAAGAAGAAAAATTATTAAATTAGCATATTAAAAGTTGTGGAGTGATCCCTTCCCCGCTGTCTGATGCCAGAGCCTTGGAACTGTATCCTAAACAATTTACAAGCCCTATTAGTGCCTATTATTTGAATAAAGTATTTGTTGAATGAGCATTATCTTTTGGCCTCTAATTTGTAATATCAAGTTACCACTTCTGCCTAAATGTGCACATTAAACAAAAACCCAGCAGTGGTAGGGTAAAGGAACAACAAAGCCTTATGCAAATTAAATATGATCATTTGAAGTGGATGTATGTAACACAAAATTTTTCACCTGCTGTTCTGTCCTTCAACTCAAAAATTTCATAAACTGAAACTTTTTCCAAGTTTCTATGATTTAGGCAGTCCATTTGAAAATGGACTTCCACCTGTCCTGTAGGCAAAGGACACAGAACAGAGACAAGTCCATTTTTCCAGGCTCACAGGAAATTTTGTCTTGCTCCACTAAATCCCATTTATTGAGGGACAATACTGAAATGTTTTCAGTGTGAAGAGGACTCTAGGCTAGGAGAAACCTGAACTCCCTTGCTGCCTGTCCCCATGATTTTTGTGATTGATTATATATATCCTCATCTTAGTTTTAAGCTATTCTTAGTTTATTTCATTTGCGACATTTCTAAGCCCTTTTCTGATAATCATTTTATTCCCCTGTCTTCATTTTGTGTGGCAACAGCTGACCTGGCAACAAGCCCAAAGCCTGGTAAATGACAAATCACTACCAGATGAAGCTGCGAGTTTTACACAGAGCATGTCCTCTAGCCATGGAATACTTTTGGGGCCCAATAAAAATTACCAAACTGACTGAGAAGCCAAATTCAAGCTTTACATGAAGGCCAGCCATTAACAAAAAACCAGAATAATTCTCCAAGCAGTGCAACTAGTGATTGGGCTAATGAAGCCCCTGAAAAGCTGAAGAATCGGAAGTAGAGGTAGAAATGCAAATCCTTAGCAGGGCCCCGCAGGCAGGGTTTAACACTTGCTGCCTCATAGCAGCAGGAAAGACCTTCTGTTCCCTAGGAAAGAAGGCAGTCACAAACCAAAATGATCCACAAGAAGCATTAATCCCCCTTCCATCCTCCATGTCCAAGCTGCAGCTCCGTGCCAGGTTGCCTCCCTGCAGAGCGGCTCAGCACTGAGCCAACATGGGCACAGAGAGCTCCCCAGCAATCCAGCACTTGGGCCAGAGAGGAAAGCAACACTAGACAGAATTACTGCTGCTAATACCCATGACAAATCCTTCCCTGCAGACTGTATCCCCTCAGAAGGTCAGCAAAGTGGGCTGAAGTTAGGATTGGGAAAGAGGATGTTTCTCCTGGGTACCCTCCAAGCAGACCAGCACTGCCCTTTTCCCAGGAGTCCTCCCTGCAGTCTTGTGAACCCAGCATTGAAGCCACAAGGCACAGAATGGGAATGCTTTCCTGAACCTTGTTTCATCCTTCACAGGCTGACACCACAGGACATCACCTTTTGTTACCCAAAATTATCAGACAAGAACTGAGGAAAGCCACCTTGCAAAAAATGTTTCCCTGTCTTTTGCTAGGTAGATGTTTTTAGTCAAGGGTTTGGTATTCATAGTACCCTTGCAGGTCATGTAGAGAGGATCATTGCTTATACTAGTAGTATAGACAGAGAGGCCTGAATTTCTGTGAGTAGTAAATTTGTAGTAGATATAGAATGATACAGTGGATGTAAACCAACACTCTTCTGAGTCACATAACATAGGCTGGACAGCACCTGGCTGTGGACATAACCAAAAGATGTAAAGTGAAGCCATCAGAGCCCTGAACACTCCTGAGCTGCACCCTTCCCAGATTGTCATAATGGATGATATATCCATGCAATGAATGTTGCAAAGTAACACCAGAGGGGGAGGAAAAGATTCAATAAAAAAGTGGTGTTTGGCTATAATCCCGTGTACCTGGATGTCACACGG
Organism: Urocynchramus pylzowi; assembly: GCA_013397555.1. Classification (NCBI taxonomy): domain Eukaryota; kingdom Metazoa; phylum Chordata; class Aves; order Passeriformes; family Fringillidae; genus Urocynchramus; species Urocynchramus pylzowi. The sequence goes on along the minus strand of VZRH01004485.1, from coordinate 150,020 downwards.
CAACACAAATTTCCTACAGCCTTTCCCCTGGGCTCCCATGGAGAAGGCCCCTGATAGGCACCCATTGCCCCCAGCTGTAAAAACCTTGGCAGCACCCACGGCCCCCAGGAACATGGGCCAGGGAACCCCAGCGCTGCCACTGCAGAAAGCTGGAAGGTGGAGGTGAGAGCAGCCTCAAAGGGTTAAGTCCACACAATACTTTCCTGTCCTGGGGGCTTCAGACACAATCTGGGAGAGGCCTGTCAGCCTTCATTGGCCACAGGTAATGGTATAGGGCAATTTCTCCTGATAATGTCACTGGAAGAGGAAATCCTGCAGACTAAACTCATTAAAGTCTGAGGGGAGCACTGTGAGGGGCTCTTTCTGCAGGAAGAAGGACTGTAGGCTGTGTTTATCTGGGTGGGAGAGCATCTCTTTTGGTGTATGGTTGGAAAGCTCTCAGGGATTTCAAATACCCTTCTTTGGCGTGTGTCAGCCTTAAAGTCCGAGTTTTCACTTCGAAGTCAAAACGCATCCTTCCTTCCAAAATGAAGCACCCGCCCCCCCTCGAAGGGAAAACAAAAACACCAAAGGGAGATTGTAGATTGGTGATCAAGAGCCACTAATTTAGAGGCATTTGAGCAACTGTCATTCATTTGCACTCTTATATCAAGCAAGCAAATAAATAAGACACTATATTGCTGTAAGTGCTTGTTCCAGAGGCCGTTAAGGCTTTGAGTCAAGACTGATAATGCCCTGAGCTGCTGAAGGGCAGCATCATCTGCCAAGAACAAGCACTGTTACCTCTGCAAGGCACCTGAGGTACACACAGGATTTAGCACCTAGCTCTCCCCTCCTCTGTGCTTCCTCAGGTTTGGAGTGAGTCCCTTGTGGCACAGGCAGGAGGGGGAACCCCTACACAGGGCTGTCCATGGGGTGAGCAGCCAGTGCCCACGGGGCACCCATCGTATGGGCAGCCCTGCCAGCCCTGCAACCACCAAGCTGTTTTGACCCCAACAGAGTGCACACACTTGGTGTTCAACACTTTGGCCCACACCTGCTCTCTGACCTTGAGATGGTGACCTGCGCATTGGCAACAGATTTGAGAATATGTGAATTTCCTTCTTTTCTGAGAAGCACAGTGGGACAACTTATCTACTCAGCTCAACAGAAAAATGTCCTTGATTTCAGAAGCAAGGCAGCCTGATCCCTGATCTTTTGCAGAAAAATATTTTGAGAGTGTAACAGATGAAATTAGCTAAAGCTAGGATGACTGGCACTTAATCTGATAATCCCTCCAGAAGCAATTACCTTGAAAATTGCTGATAAAATTTGTTCAGTGTGTGTCTCCTCTGTGGCAGTGCAGGCACAGCCCAGCTGGCATGCAGCTCTGACCTGGCCATCCACCGAGGCAGCGATGCTGGGGACAGTGTCCTGCTCACAATCCTCTCCTGCATCAGCACAGCCATACCACCCCTTCCTCCACAGCACAGCTGGTTTCCATACCTCTTGAGAAACATGGGACTTGACACAGGCAAAATTCTATTAACTGGTCAGAGAACTTCTGCTTCATCTCAACACAAAACAACAATTGTGACTTTCACCAGCACCAGTGAGAAAGTTTCTGATGGACAAGTACTTTAAAAATCAGTTTGCCACAACTGAAACAATTTAGGGAAACAATATGTCACTTTTACAGAATGTTAAGCTTCTTCCAGTATCCCATTTGCAAAGGAAGATACTACACCCCTAACTGCATCCATGATTCTTCCAATGCTTTCCTAAAATAATTGTTTTTATTTCAGAACTTAAATGGAAGGAGGCATACATATGTAGTGCAGAATATATTTGAATCATCACTTCTGTGCACTAAGCTGGTCTAATTCTGTTTCCTTCTTCATTCCTGACCATTGACTTTAAAGCCTTTTGCATCAGATCCATGAGGACCAGTATCTGGGTCTTTCTCCTCCAAGGAGGACCCAGATATTACCTCACACCTAAAATGAGAGAAAGAGTGTTGTAAACAGACAAATCCTGCACCAGTGTGACCCATGGGCACTCAGCATAGAAGGACAGTCCTTCAGGTGACCCTGAAGGAGGTGAGAGCTGTTCTCTCTGCTGAACCAAGGTGGAAGGAGCCTCCTGGCACACTGTGGGGTGCGCCTGACTAAAGACTGACACAAACCCTGAAGAATGCATTTTGTGGGAGCAGATGATCTCAACTGAGCTTCAAAACTATGAACTTTTTGTTGGCAGAAGGTGTTTAACTATTCTCTAAAAGTGAGGCAGAAGGAATATCTTGCCTCATCCCCTGTGAGAAAATGAGATGTTGTGGCCAATGAAACCTCAAAGATGCACTTGGAGAGCAGGCTGCCCTATCTTAACTACTCTTGGTATCAAAATGCAACTGGTGCTTACACAGAGTGAGTAAAAGTTCATTTGCCAAATCAAACTGGTGAAAACATACTTGGTTCTTAATTTTCTCTTATAGTAAAACCAGAGTTTCTACAAACCCTGGAAAACAGCAGAGCTAGAAAGAAGGGATGCTTCAGATGCACCAAGCAGAACTCTTCAGTGATATGAACTTCAGAGAAAGGAGGACCCAGGAATATACTTAATATGATTTATTAAAATTGACCCTGAAAACAAATTCTATTTCTCTTACATACCTATTTTAAAAAATGGGGGGTTTTTCTACTCAAATAAAACTGTTTCTGTATTTGAGGCCTTAATTATATAATTAGTAACAACAACAAATTAAAATGAATTAATCCCATTCTGATTTATTCTGCTTGCAGTGTTAAATAAGAGGTACACAAAACACAATAAAGTAATTTTAAGTCTTCTCTTTAAATCCTAATCAGAAATTGCCACATCTAGATAAAGCCAAACCGAAACAAAACTTTTCATTTGCTAAGAGCTGAGAAGTGTGTAAAGTGCACAGTGCCCACTGACTCCAAGATAAATACTTCCACTGCTTCTTATTATTTCTGACTGAAAAGTTGCTCAGCAATTTCAGGACTGTGCAAAGATGATTACACAGAATCTTCTACTTGGAATAATTAGTGCAAGAAAACTTTAACTACAGTGTGCAATATACAGACAGACTTTAGCCTGAGGATGGGGAAGGTCTGACACTTGCTAAAATAAAGAGAGGAGTGGTTTGTAGACTTGCACTGATATCTCCCTCATGTTGTGTATTGACATTTCTGCATACACCTCACCCCCAGGCAGCCTGCTTTGTTCTTTTTTAAGCACCCAGATAGAACTCAGACTTATGTCTCTAGCTAAGGCATTGCACACACCCAGGTAAAGTTCAGACAGACACGTGGCCCACAGACTCCATTTGAGGGTCAAAGCACTCCCTCAGCTGACAGCAGACACAGACAGCTGTGAGAGCTGACATGAGCAGAGGCTGTGCAGGGGGGCTGGGGCACGGTGCCCAGCACTTCCACAGCAAGGGCTGCTGGCTGCACTCGCACAGGCTCTGCTACAGGGCTGCGGCAGCAGCAGAAACATGCGAAAGGTGTGCGCATCCCCAGTGCAGCGGTGACAGCTGAGCTGCTGGCAATGTGACTGCATCAGGGGACAGAGCCTCACGTTTCTTCCCATCACATGTAACATATCATGTGCATGGGACAAGTAGGGGTCCAAGAGTTATTGGCCTTTTTTGGGTGTTCTAAATTAGCCCACCTGTGCGCACACAGAGACACTAACTACTTGCCCACAGACGTACACATGTCCCACCAATGCCCATTGACACTCATGAGGTAGGTCCTGGTGCAGAAGCTGGTAACCCTGGCACAAATCAGAAAAGAAATATAACATGAAGCAGATGATTTGTTATATGGTCCAGCTGCTCTCCCACGACCTTGAGGCAGTTTGTGGGTCCCCCATCTCATCTCATTTTTCTCCAAGTGGTGCCCAGACTTCTCCCCTGCATGGGTGGACAAACCTCTCCCCTGAAGATGGCAAATGTGACCCTGCACTGTTGGGCTGCTCCTAAAGCCTGATGAGAGCCAGAGCTTGCAACTGTGTGCAGCACAAATTAGAAGTTTAATAAAAAGAAATCAACATAGCTGCTGATTTTCAGGCAGCCTGAGCACCAGAGAGAAAGTGTTGTTCCCCTGGAATGCACCAAAGATACAACCAATGATGACCACAAATTCTCCAAATTGCAAAAACCAGCATAAATTAAACATTACAGAGTGAGCTCTTAACTATTCCCAGGGCAGCAGGCAATGAGGAAGGTACCTCATCTGTCAGTTTGGCAAGCATATCAGTGAACTGTTTCCCCTCAAGAAATATCATAGACCACACCAATTACCCTCTTACTGCAGGGATGAGTACTAACTAGTGCCTCTGTCTGCTCCAGAAGATGTATTTGTGGTTACATGGGCACTGCACATTTGACATTTTCCTTTCTCTGCTGTACCAATCAACAATCTTAACCTACATTCATTCAATATGGGAAGGAGTCCTTCACTATACCAACACCTTCTTTGGTCTTTAGATGTAATTGCTGTCTGGTTGGACTCCAGTCTTCTCGTATATATCATCTAGTCATACATATCATAGCTGAATAGCACATTCATAGCCTCTAGCACTGAATAGAATCCATATGTTCTCCTCTTGTACCCCTGCAGAGATTTAGCAGTCTGAAATACTTCCTATGGGATCATTCATATCCCATTTTACACCAACATTCAGACATAAAGCAGCATCATGAGAATGTGGGGAACAATCAAACATCAGCATGAAAATCCCCCAAAACATTGGTATGAACTGCAGTGAAGACAGGATAAATATAATTTCCATTTCTGAACTCTCTATGATTTTGTCTCACCAGAAAGTGCAGATTTCTATAGTAAAAGTAGAAATATAGCAAAAAACATAGCAGAATATAACCAGTAAACAAGGCAGAGAGGGGCCACGTCTCCCACTCTGCTTGTAGCCACCAAGGAGGCAAAACCAGACAGACCCTGATGGCCTCACAACTGCTGCTGTGACAAGCACAAAGCCGGCAGGCTTTCACAGAGTTGTCTTTCCACTTGCCAAAACCCTGGGCTCCAAACACTGGGAGATTTTCAGTGGGCAGGAGCATGACAATGTAAGGGCTTCATTTTTGTGGCAATGACACAAAACACTGAGCATGGACCCATTGCATATTTTGTTTTGTAAATGTGCCTCTCAGTGTGACCAGGGGCTGATTGAAAGGAATGTAAGTGTTTGGATATTTATAACAAAGCGGTAGACTTTATATTATAGTCTGTATAACCCTGGTGGTAAGTCAATGTTTCACTGAATTGTAAGTTTTCTTTCATCCATCAGACTTTCTTTCCCTGAAAGTTGATGAAATAATTTTTCTCCTGCTCAAGCACCAGCATTCGGATTGGTACCAAGGAACAGCAAAACATTAAACAATGAAGTGCTGTTTTATGTAAACCTTTTTTCAGGTAATCAGCCAGAGGTGACTCATCTCAACAAGTGTTCCTTGTATATATTAAAAAAAAAACCAGTTGCTTTTAAAATTAGTGGTTACTTCTGTTACTCTCTTGTCCTTCTGCAATCTCCAGCTAAAGCAACAAACAGAAGCTTATCTTAGATGACCAGTAAAAAAGCTCATTTTCTGTCCACTTTTGTTGTGGAGTATAAAGAGTACCTAGAGTGCATAATGAGAGCACAGCATCTGCTGGGCCCCAAAAATGTGATGAGTAGTTTTGTGTAGAGCAGTGGGGTGAACAACACTGTGTTGTTAACATGCTGCTTAAATAATCAGCCTCTTCAGTTGCTCTTTTTTATTTTTTTACTTATGCTCAGTGAAACTTATCCTTGATGTCCTTCAAAAGCAAAGACACGATAGCTGGGGCACTGCTGACTGCAGCAGGAATAGGGCTGGATCCAGATTTCCATAATTATAACCAAGCTCCCACAAAACAATGACTTTTTCCTACAGCCACCATGTGCTCATAGATGAAAAGAGGTATTTTATACCCTGACCAGTGTCTTTTTCTGTGTGAACAGGTTAGCTAAACTCAGAAAACAGCTCAAACCAAGCAGGTTGACAGATGCAGTTGTGTTAAACTTAACATGATATTTTCCCCATTTTGTCACCTGCCCAAAAGCACGGGAATGCTTTCAGGCACCAAACTCAATAAAAGATGTCTGAGCAAAAACATACACCGTTCAGACACTTCATTCTCCTCCAGATCAACATCACTCGGGCACCAGCTAAAATTTCCCCACTCAGTTCTGTGTCAGTCAAGAGTTAATGTTGTCATACCAGTTAGAACACTGCACTTCTTGCTACTTAAAACCTGCAGCCTCTGCACTTTCCAAATAAATGTATTTTATTTCAGAGTATTACAGTAGCACTTTGTAAACACCAGCTACATAACTGTATATCTTGATTTACTTGTAGACGCATGCATGAAATGTAGAAACATTTCGTCAATTGTAACCTGTGGCCAGCAAACCAGAATCTCGTTTCTGGAGGCTCTGTGTTTTTCAGACCTGGTATGAATGGATCACCTTTCTTTCATTAGCTCCCTTCCCAATTTGCCCACTTACTAAACAAAACAGCTTAGCTCACTAGTCCTAAATGTGCTCGATTTTTAACAGATATTTTCACTTTAATACAGACACTTAACACTGTATAAACACGCAGTCACAAATTGGCTGGGAAATAATTTGAAAGATGAATCTGCCCTGAAACTCTGTTTTTTCCTCTGAAAAGCATTTGCTGTTCTGTGGGGAAGGGAGCTGTTGTTCCTCACAACGGTGGCTCCCTGTGCCCCCTCGGCGGGGTCTGACACCCGGCAGGGTGCCTCGGAGCCCAAGGCAGCCTCCTCCGAGGGGACTTGCAGCCGGCGGCACTGCCCGGCTGCCATTCCTCTTTGCCAAATCCCAGAGGCCGGCTCGAGTCCCTCTTCTCGGGGACAATCGCCAGTGGGGCCAGGAGCAGGCTGCGGCCAGGTTCGTCCTCCCGGGCCCCGCGGCTGCCCGCCCGCTCTGCCCGGCACAGCCCAGGT
>VZRH01004485.1:59076-137297 GCA_013397555.1 Urocynchramus pylzowi | reverse complement strand
TGGGGTTGTTCCCGTGCCTCCTCCCCTCGCTAAATCTGCACGGGCTCGCTAGTGGAGATAACGGCCCCGCCGCGCTGGAAGGCGGGTTCTGTGCAGGAGGTGAGGCCAGCGGGGCAGGTCCACCCACTTGAAAACAAAACTTTTTTCCTGCAGGCGCTGAGAGCAGAGACCGGCGCGGGGTCCCCGGAGCCGGCTCGCCGCCCGCCGGGGGCTGGTATGTGGTAGGGTAGGGCCATGTATTGGAAGAGTGACCCGATGTTCGTCTGCAGGCTGGAGGACAAGGACTTGCCCGCGCTCGGGGGCCCGGCGGAGAAGGTGCGCGGGGGGGGCGGCGCCGCTCGGGNGCTCCCGCAGGCCAGCCCCGCGGCAGCTGACGAGGACTCCTGCTCTTCCTCCGCTGCCCTGTCGCCCTCCTCATCGCCGCGGTCCATGGCCTCAGGCTCGGGCTGCGTCCCCGGCAAGTGCGTGTGCAGCAGCTGCGGCCTGGAGATTGTGGACAAGTACCTGCTCAAGGTAAGGGCGCCCGACCCGGAGCCCCCTTCGTCTGGCGACTTCCCCCACAGCTCGAGCCGGAGGGCGGCCCGCTTAGGCGGAGCCTACCCGGGCCGCCGGTAGTGCCCGGAGAGCCTCGGGGAACCGGGCCCGGTGGGATCCGAAGGTACAGCCCTCTGGGTCGCCCTATCGCTACGGCCCAGCCCTCCCCTCCCCGGACGGCGCGGAGCTGCCGCGGACACGGGAGTGCGGAGTCCCAGCGCCTTTGTTCGCGGTGTTCCGGCCAGAGAGGGGACCCTAGCTGCTGTCGGTGTTTCGGGTGACACTACTTGCGCTGGGCTGTGAGTTCCTGACGCACCGGGAAAAGCGGGGAAGCCAATGGGAACGGGGGGTCCCGACCGCGGCGACTCCCGCTCGCTCTCGGTCAGGCGGCGGCGGCACGACCTGCATTTTACTGAAGTAGGTCTGGGGGGGAGCGTCGTGAGTCTCAAAGCCAAAAGTGCCTCTTGAGGAACGGAATAAGTTATTCCTGCAAAAGATGGTTGTTAACTAACATATTTGAAGGAAACGGGCTGCGTGCGTGCAGAGCAGTTCTCTTGTCTTAGCAGTCAGAACAGAGTAAGATGATTTAAAAACAAACAAACAAAACCAAGTGGCTTTAAACATGAAGTGTTAGTGCGGGGGGAGGGGTGAGAGGGAAGTTTATTTGTCTTTTGTATTATGGCCGTTAAAATTATTCTGTGTCAGATTTTTGCCGTCTTTCCTTTCAAAAAGGAGAGTTACGATCATGGTAGAAGTCGGTTGATTCCATCAACCTTAAACAAAGTTGTTGTATAGTTGGAAGTGATAGTGGGTGAAATCCCTGGAAGCACATCTGTGGTGTTATTAAATCATCCGATTAGGTCCTGGTTGAGGTGGAGAGGTCTAAGGAAAATGCCTACGGGGGCTAGTGTTCACTTAAAAGGGGGCTGGCACATCCCTGGCTCGGGTGACCCCGTCCCCCTTGCAGTAGCCTGGGCTGGCACAGAACAGGCGGGTGGACAAGGAACAAAACTGACTTGAACTCTATTTCAGTTCTGTTTAGCTCCCCTGACGTTTTGGCAGCTCATTTATAGTTTACTGATCACTGCTGTCTCTTATCTGAACAACCAGGGTAACGGGACTTGGAGCAAAAGACCTCTAAATTATTTAGCCTTGAGTTTAAATTAGCTGTTACTGCTTTTTGTGTAGGTAGAGAGGAATCGATGCTGGAATGCTACTGTCCAGCAGCAGCACACCTTTCAACTTCATCCCTGTCAATTGACAAGCAGCAACATAGACAAATGACATTAAATGGGACAAGCACAGGAGCTGCTGGTGTCCCGCTCTTTGGAAGAGTGTTGATCTCTGAAGAAGGGGTAGTTGGCTCTCAGTGGCTGGGATGTCAGCTCACGTTGCGCAGAGCTGCGTGCCGGGGCTTGGTGCGGACCTGGGGAGGCCCAGGGAGAGTTGGCACGGCAGGACTGGCTGCAGGGCAGGCTCAGTCTGGCTCAGCGCTGCCCCTCCACTCTGCGGCCTTTCTGAGAGATGGCTGGGAGGGTGAGTTTAGTGACAGCTATCAATTGCTATCAACAGTTTCATATATTGTGATGTAAACTTGTCAGCATACAGGAAGATGTATGCCAACAAGGATAAGGCTTAGGAAAGCATTGGGCAAACGGCAATATTACAGCCTGAAGAATGACTGAAATGGGTGATCCCAGCATGGGTGTTGGAGTCCAAGCTTTGCCTTCTCTGAGGTTTGTCTGGCCATGCTCTGATGAAAGGCGTATTCTGGATTACCTCAAAGCTGCTTTTCCATAGGGAATATACGATTTGGTATGAGATGAGAAGTGGACTCAGTGGAAAAAAAAACACAAAAACCCCTAAACTTAATCATTCTTTGGTTTTCAGAATTCCTCCTATACAGTGTGGGATTATCCAGAGAGTTATTACTTAATTTTTGTGGCCACTAGGAGTCTTGGGTTGTCAAGTTATTTATTTAGGTGATGTGCAATGTCTGCGCAATTAAGAGTTCCTTTTATAGGAAAGCAGAAATTAAAATAATTGTTCTTGTTTTATTTATTTTATATGCCCCAAAATTATATGTAAGTTTTCAAAAAATGATGATTTCTACTGTATTCTATGACTATATTTAGTTTTGCTATGGACCTATTAAAGAAATATCAACCTTGCTATTAAAACACCTGTTGCTGTTTTGAAACTCAGATGCCATTCACCAATTTTGCTTTAACAGAAGCATGGCAAATGGAGGAGTGGTTCATGGTGTGTTTCTATTTGACAAAAAAAAAAAAGATTTTTTTTTTTTCCCTTCAATACTCATGTTTTAAAATTTTAAATAACTTTGCAACGTTTATCTTTTGTTAGGCAGGAATTTATGCAGACTAGGAAATAGAAGTGTGTAAGTTAGTTGCCTTCCCAAGGTCACATAAGGCCAAAACTTGCTCTCTTACTCTAATGCTATGAGAACAGAACTGGGCACAAAACACCTTCATGGAACTTGTATCTCTTACTTCCTCTTCTACTGCTTTTAATTACAAACCCATGAAAGCTTATTCTGGGTACTTGAATCAAATTAGTTTACCTTCAATATACATGCAGTTCTATAGGGAAAATGTTTTGCATTCAAGATAATTTTTCTGTGAATAATGGTGCATAAAACTTTTGATCATTTCTGGAAAAAAAGAGGGTTTGTAATATAAAATACAATATTGGTAGTACAGGTATTGAGGGGTGTTTTTTTTTGTTGGGTTTTTGCAGGTAAATGACCTCTGCTGGCATGTGCGCTGCCTCTCATGCAGCGTTTGCAGAACGTCCCTGGGAAGGCACACCAGCTGCTACATCAAAGATAAAGATATCTTCTGCAAACTTGATTATTTCAGGTATATCATCCAGGAATATAATTTATCAGATAACTTGTTATACTTGCTTGTTGCTTTTCACTTCAGCCACAACTGAAGTTCACTTGAGACTCTTTCATTTGCTAGGTTTATTTCAGCAGTTTAAACTCTGACTTTTCTTGAGGAGAGGCTTGGAACCCTAAGTCTGTGTAATGTGACTGCCTGCTAAGTCTCCAACCTGCCCTTCCCCTGTTGCACATAGCTGCTGTATTTATACCATCACTTACTCGTGTATGCACCAAGGGGAAAAAATGTCAGAGTCCCTGCCACAGTATGGTTGTAAAGCCATCGTACGTGCAAAGAATCCTTCTTGGATAGTGCTGGCTAAGAATGCAACGTAAAATTGAGACAATCTGTTTGGAGTAGTGCTTCACTGGTGTGGGGCTTAAGGCATCACAAGGAGCTGCAAAATCAACCCAGAATAAATGCCGTTATATTTAAAAGCTTTCAGCAGTTATACTTTTCTGTGATCAGTTTGATTTAGAATGTGATTCTTTCAAAATTTCAGGCTAATCTTACAAGGAAGAATATTATTTATGTTGGCAATGTAGTATTCAGGATGCAAAGTCTTTGATCCAGAAAGCAGCAAAAATTGCTGCTATTAATTTTCATGTGATTGCTAGTACTTCTCTAGTTTGATTGCTAGACTAAACTATTTCTGGGATCCTCAGCTGTGCAGTGAATAGATTGCATCCAACTAGTCAAGTTTGACACAGAGTGGGAGGGGGTAAGCTGAGTGCTGTAAACTTCTGAAAAAACGAAATTCTGTGGGTCTTGAAAAAAAATTTGGGTCTGCAAAGACCTTTGAGACAAATTCTTATTGAAATAATCAACATATTTTGGTAGCTGCTTTCCTCTTCAAAGAGAAATTTTCTAGTGTAATAATGCGGTTTTTTAAATTTATTTAAAAATCATAATGTGATGTGGATTGGGGAAATAACTATGAAGATGCAGGTTTTCTCCTGTCTGCTGAAGTTGCTGAAAGATTACTAAAGGGGTAATCTAGCTAAATATATTAGCTCAGACTACCACTAGAGTAATGTGAAATACATTTGGAAAATTGGAAGAATTTTGAACAGTCTGCTATTTCCATCTTTCAGCTTTTAAGAGTAATTATCTTAATAAAAGGAATGGTGAGGAGCTATGAATTCATGTAGCAGTTAAAATGCTTCGGTTTTGCTCTTTGCCTTCTGAAAATACTACCCTCTGTATTTCAGTAGTGTCTTTCCTTAAGCTATCATGTAGAAACTTGCTGATTTTGTTTCTTTCGCAATGCCAATGCAGTCATGCCGTGGGCTTCAGCTGCGCTGCCACAACCCGGTCACTGCTAATCCCGCCGGAGCTTGGCTTTGCCCGAACCGGTGCCTAAGTTTCCCCCGGTTGCCGCTCTCGTTGCAGGCGCTACGGCACTCGCTGCTCCCGCTGCGGGCGGCACATCCACTCCACCGACTGGGTCCGGCGGGCTAAAGGGAACGTGTACCACCTGGCGTGCTTCGCCTGCTTCTCCTGCAAAAGACAGCTCTCAACTGGAGAGGAGTTCGCTTTGGTTGAGGAGAAAGTCCTTTGCAGAGTACATTACGACTGCATGTTGGACAATTTGAAAAGAGAAGTTGAAAATGGTAACGTACTGCTTGTGTTAAGAACTATGTTTGTAGTTCAGATTTAATTAAATTGTTGAGGTTTACTTCCTTTTCCATACTGGGAGATAATTGACTGGTTTTACTAAGACTGAAAGCACAGGTACTTGAATCAAAGTAATGGTAAACTATTTCACATTCAGGGGATTTGTTTGTTTTGGTTTTGTTGTTTTGGTTTGGGTTGGGTTGTTTTTTTGTTGTTGTTGTTTTGGTTTTTTTCTTGTTGCTGGTTTGTTGGGTTTTTTGGGGGTTTGTTGGGTTTTTTTTGTTTTTTGGTGGGTTTTTTTGTGTTTTGTTTTTTTTTAGTCTGCAGAACTTGTTTGTATCCTAAGGAAAAGAAAGTAACAACATATCCTATTGATAAAATATCATGTTAGATTTATTTCTTCCCTCACTTGCAAGGGAGTTGTTTAGGGCATAGTGTGTTATGATGCTAGATCAATTGAATTTTGAATAGATTATGGTTTTTTTCAGCTGAAATTCAGCTGACCAACTGCTGTTGGTTATTGTTGGAGAACAGTCTGGCTTACAACATCATCGTAAATGTTTAGAAGGCTGGTTTTCTTTTTAATGTTTCAGGAAATGGGATTAGTGTGGAAGGAGCATTACTAACAGAACAAGATGTTAATCATCCAAAACCAGCAAAAAGAGCTCGGACCAGCTTCACAGCAGATCAACTCCAGGTAGAGACAGTGCTAAAAACTTGTGTAGCTCAGGTTAATGCAGAACATGGATGCTGAACCAATAGAAAGTTTTATACATGCAGGGGGAAAGAAAAGCTTGAATACTTTAAACTATTTCATAAACTATCAAGACACAGCATGTTTCTGGAAGTTTAACATGAAATAGTACTCTTCAAACTCTTTTTTTCCCTGGGGGAAGGTTGTAATTCTGAAGAGGGGAAACAAAAAAGGTGGTTTTATTTTGATTGCTCGATGAAATCTATTTAATCAGCCATTTATATCACTAAGCATAATAAAAACAAAATATTTTTTAGTGAAAAGTTGTACTAAAGATGGATACTGTATGTGACTTCAAGACATTAATAGGATAGAAGCTGGAATTGTTGTAGTGCCTGCATCTGCTCTGCTTTCCAGGTTTCTTGTCTTTTTGTTGCCTTGATAATAGTTAACTCCTATTAAGACAGTCCAGAGCTATTTCAAACTCTAGATAACCACTTAAATTAGCTTTCTAGGGAAAAACTCTAAGATAGGGCCAGCTTCCAATGAAAGAGGGGATGGTGAGACAAGATTTAGATATTTTAACCTGTAGTGAGAAGGAAGCTGTGACTTTCTACCTAATCCTGGCGGCATATCCTTGCTTTCAGTTTAACAGGTCTTTGAATTTCTGGTAACAATGTGAGTTGTTTTGTTTGCCTGTCCTCTTATAGTGAAAGCAGTTGAGAAACTCATCTTGAGGTGCAATAACATGTGAGGTGTTAATGTAGTACTATAAAAAAGGGCATGGAGTTGTTCAAAGCTTGGGTTCCTATTATAGCCATGACTGGAGATGGGAAGTGGTGGTAACACAAAACAAGCACATAAGCAATAATCCAACCAGGTGCACAGGGCAAGGGCTCCGGACACTGAGCTTGAAGTTCAGCAAAAGGGAACTTTTTTCCCCAGCAGAAGCTGAAAGGAAGACAAGACCACCCATTAGGATGGGAACTGTATTGAGGACTTCTTCCCAGCTGCTGTCATTGAAACTCCCATGTTCCCTTCTTTTCCTGTTTAAAGTAGATTGTAACATTTTAAAGTAGACTGTAACATATTTTCAGGTCTTTGAGGTGTTATGGCATCTTGTTATTTAATGATACTTTTTATCTGCTTGCTGCACCTCTGTACCTATCCTTGAGGCTGCTGTAAGACTTTGCTTCCAACAAGAGAAACGTTGGGATAAGTGCACTGTCAGAGTGGCAGTAATTGTAATGTAATGTAATTACCTCACAAAGTACTCGTACAAAAGAATGTCTGTGCTTTTTTGATGGTTTTGTTCTTTAGCACCTTCCAGTACCTAAAAGGGCTCCAAGAGAGCTGGAGAGGCAGTTTGGACAAGGGCCTGGAGTGACAGGACAAGGGGGAATGACTTCCACTGCCAGAGGGCAGGGATGGATGAGATATTGGGAAGGAATTGTTCCCTGGCAGGGTGGGCAGGCCTTGGCACAGGGTGCCCAGAGCAGCTGTGGCTGCCCCTGGATCCCTGGAATGTCCAAGCCCAGGCTGGACAATGAGTCTTGAAGCAGCCTGGGACAGTGGAATATGTCCCTGCCCATGGCAGGGTTGGAACAAGGTGAGCTCTTAAGGTTCCTTCCAACCCAAACCAGTCTCTGATTCTATGAAAAATTACAAAAGTAAACCGTTTCTGAATGTGGAAAGTAATAGTCTGGATCTTCAAAGATGAAGCTAGGCAAAGTTTGATGGATCAAAAATCCCAAAAAAAAAAAAAAAAACAAAAACCTTTGAAATTGCTGAAGATACCCTGCAGAAATCCATGAAGCCCTACTTTCATAAACAGGGCAAATCCATAAAGCCTGTGAAAGTCTTCAGGATGCAGGCCAAATTGACATTTACTTCCTCAAAAAAAGGTGTAATTTATATCCTTAAGACAAGTGCTGACTTCAATTTTCTGTCAAAAGGTTAGTAACCAAACCATCAGAGAGGTCAGGTCAGCCACGGTGGAGCTTCTGTTTCTTGGGTTGGTGAAAGGCAAAGGAAACACAGAGCATTCCTGCATCCTCCATGGAGAAGAAAAGAAGATCAATTCCTCCATATAACATAGGATGCAGATAGTGATTGACAAGTTCAGAGTGTTGATCATGGCTCATGTCTTTTTTATGCTGTGGTCTGCTGCTATAGGTGTTTATTGAGCATATTTGTGTTGCTTTGCAGTGAATTTTCTCCTACAGTTCTTTTAATGCAATCTTACAGAGGACTTCTTCCAGTTTTTACTACTGCCAAGCAGAATGAATTTCTCTAATTTCTGGTAAATGTCGCAGCTCACTCAAGCTTAGCGAGGACTTGTACTTTGGCTTTGGGGAATTTTTTTTTTTTTTTTAAATGTATTGGGTACTCTCTAGAGACTACTGATCACAAAAAAAAAAAAGGAGTTTTCTGAAGACAGGCAAGGAGTAGTACCACAGTGTCTAATGTGGCTTTTGACACAAATGCCCCTACAATCTCATATCTTGCCTTTTCAGGTTATGCAAGCACAGTTTGCTCAGGACAACAATCCAGATGCACAAACACTTCAGAAATTAGCAGAAAGAACAGGCTTGAGCAGGCGTGTTATACAGGTAACAGTGTGAAGTTACTTGACTCACAGTTTGGTACTCATCCATTGCAAATGCTCAACGACAATTTTTTCCGAGGCTATTCTAACATGGAAAAATATCCTAATCTCTTTTAAGTTCAGGCAACATCCTTAGTCAGGAAGAGGTCTAGAACAAGCATCGTAATTTGGAAAACTTGCTGTATTCCTCTTGTACTTTGTGTGGAGGGATTAAGTCTTCTAGGAAAAAACTTCTCAGCCTAGACAGTATAGAAATTAGCATTAAGTTATTCCAAATACATATTTGACTGTAGTAGTCTGTTCTTAAGACCTGCTCTCTTTTTGAAATTGTCTGTGGTATGACATTAGGAGCAAGTGAATATCTAGTCATTTGTTCTAGAGAGCAGAGTTAAAATATATACCCATGTCAACCAAAACTGAAACATAAACTTGGAATCCTTGCTTGAAGATGTCCCTCAGCAAACATATGGATGCATTTTTATATGTAAATGGGATTTTGAAGATATAAATATATAATTTGTGTTACATGTTAATATAAATAAAAATAAATTTTGAGCTGCCTTGGCTCATTCTAGCCTGGAAGATTGACAGAGGGTTTCTATAGAAATGAGGTGTCTGGCTGCTGTAATCAATCCTTAAAAAAAAAAAAAAAAANAAAAAAAAAAAAAATCTTGCATTCTTTTCCATGTGAAAAGGCCAAGTGGATATCATATGTGAAAGATGCTTTGCTGTCAGTAGTTCTAGGCAGTGAGAATGTGTCTGGGATGTGCTGGGTGGTGTGGTCCAAGTAGAGCAGGGCTGCAGGTGATGTTGCTTGGCCTGGGGGGACACTGGCCCTGGGAGATGCCTAGCCCCTCACTCTGCCTGTCCCTGTCCTTGGTGGGCTGCTGGGTACTGAAGACGCATTCCTGACTTGACCACACTTGTATGTTTACAATAGGTATTTTTCCATTGGGACTGTCAGCATTGTATCAAAGGCCAAATTAACTATGCAAACTCAGCTTAAGATAAGCTCCAAGTTCGTTGTTGTCCTAGTATTGAATGTGATCTATCAATGTGATATGTTTCCCTCTTTTTCAGGTGTGGTTTCAGAATTGCAGAGCTCGCCATAAGAAACATGTTAGTCCTAATCATTCCTCTACCGCTCCTGTCACTGCAGTTCAGCCCTCCAGGTTGTCTCCACCCATGTTAGAAGAAATGGCATACTCTGCATACGTACCCCAGGATGGGACTATGCTCACTGCTCTGCACAGCTACATGGATGGTAGGTATAACAGCTTTGCTGTTCTTCTCATAAAAACATTATCAGCTGTAGCAAGACCAGTTTACCAAGTTTTGATTAAAGAAACCTAATGGATAGATCAATACTGTACTTGCTATCTACACCTCATTGAGAAAGCAGTAACCCTTCACTGCAGTAGCATGGCTGAAGATCTGAGTATGAAGACCACTATTTGTGTTTCTTCTAGACTATTAAAACAAGAATAAGAAATTAAATACTTATTTAAGCATCTACTTCACGTATTTTAATAATACTTAATTTTAATGAAAACCGTTTGCCACCTGCTCCCTGGCTTTTTTCCCATGGACTGTGAATATGCTCAATCCAGCAAAATCTCAGAGAGCTTCAGCTTTTCTCTCAGTAACACACAATGGGAGAGAAGGGGAAGGGCCTGGTGGTCAAAAGTGCTTCAGTCTTTGTTTGTCTTATGACCCAGCAAGTCAAAAACTTTGATTAGGAGGGACTGTGAAGGTTTTGGGAGAACCAGGCTGAGCTGCATTTGTGGCCTGAGCTTGTTTTTCTCAGAGCAGTGGTGTTAAGGGTGGCCTGTGGGTGGAGGAGTGCAGATGCTTTGTTAGGAAAAACACAACATGCTGCAGGGTTGGGACAGTGAACTGTCATTACCCAGTGGATTTACTGATTTTTAATGTTTTGCTACTTTTAATGAAGTTGACTGGTAAATGTTTCTGTTTTTGTAGCTCATTCACCTACAGCTCTTGGACTTCAGCCTTTGCTACCACATTCAATGACACAACTGCCACTAAGTCACACCTAATTCCTTTTCATCAGGGATCTAAACTATTAAAGATGTAATCTTAAGTCATAGTGTATTGAAAATATCATTGGAAAGATATTAATGTTAACTTTTTATTTAACACCCAGAGCATTTTCAAGAAAATTTTTGCCCAGGTATGTATGTCTATTTAGCCTGCAAGACACTTTTATGGATTCTGCATAAGTAACTATTACATTGTTTACACGCCTTATTAAACACCTTTTTGTATTGTCTGGAAGTAGTCTGCTCTAGTTATGTGTGTGTTAATTTATTTGTCATCAAAAGAGCACTTTGCCTAAAAGAAAGGACTGACAATTGTGCAAAATGTTTACAATTCTTTGTGAAATTGTAGTTTATCATTAGGTTTGTATTTGTAAGTTATTGCTAAAAGTATTACCTGTATTTGAGTTGTATACAACCTATATGTTATAGCTTATTTCTGTGAGTTTACAAAAATAAATTTTGGTTGCGAATATTTTCAAAAAGAACTGAATAAAGTTTCTGCTGTAGCATGCCAAGCAAAAATAATGTTGTGTCTATGGCTGAACTGTGATAATTTGTCAAGTGCTTAAATTGAATCTGCATTTTTAAGAGAAGGTTCCTGGTATACTGAGGAACATTACACTGAAGTCCTTCAGGAGGGCTCATATCTATTTCTATTGATAGTAAAAATCATTTAATGGACTTACACGGGTCTTGAAAAACTCCAGATACGTGCTATACAAGTGGGTACATGCAAAGCAATGCTACTTCTGAGGACACACATCTGGTGGGGAGGGAAACTGGGGACGTGCAGGACAGATTTTAAACCGTGCCCTGGCAAGTGGAGCACCTGAAGTCACATCTGCTTTAACATTTTGAATCTTTCTTACTTCAGCTTTTGTTTTCTTCCATGTTTTTTTTTTTTGTGATTTTGTTAAGCAGGGCGATAAAAAAGAGGCAATACTTGAACAGTCTGCTTTTTAAAAGTAAAATCTAGTTTGGCATTTTAACTGACCAATATCAAACTCTGTATGAACAATGACTGAAATTCAGTCAAATGCACTACAGTCTACTGTGTTTAGAAATGTTAATGTGCTAAGACTTACTAGTAGAGCATGTTTTGATACACTAATTTGATGCACAAAGCTTACTACAAATTCAACAGGTTTTTGTCTTCAAAGACTAGTTTCCTTCAATGACTTAAGACAGTTAGATCCCCCTTGCTCACTAAAACTTTGTTTGCATCAGAAGGAAACCATACTTTGGAGGGGTGTATGTGTCCATATCCCTTTTTTTTTCTCTCCCAACATTGCATTAATGTCTACTCTGTGAAATTCCTTAATGCTGGTCAAACCATTTCAATTTGGAAAAGGTAGTGTTCTCTGATGACTTTTGTGAGCAGAACTTTGATGGCAAGCTCTGAATTAATAAAGTTCTGTAAGTTATGTGCTGGCACTGTTTTAAGTGCTGCTCATAGATGTCTGAGCTAATCTGAGTAGCCAAAACAGTCTCCAACGGTTTAAGGCTTTTATTATCCTGTCTTTTTTTAAACTTTTTTTCACGAAACACTCAAGATGGGGGCTGTAATGGAACTTGACTGACCTTACATTTTATTTGAGTATACATAACTTCTAAATTAAATGCCCTGGGTAGAATACTGAATTCCAGATGCCATTTTCAGTACCTAAGCTAGCTCCATGTATCTGCATGCTACCAAAGTACTTGTGTAGCAGTAGACAAACTACTTTTTGTTCATTTGTCTGATAGGCTTTTACCTAAGTTTTACCAGTTAAATGCTAAATAATGTTGATTTAGACATTAACATAAATTGGTAATTTGAAATGCATCTTGGGCACTTGTGCTGAGCCCCTTTAAGGAAAAGTAACTATTCATTAGTTCTTCAATTATTTGAAGACCTGAGTAGCTTCAGGTTGTCTGAAACAAAAGCAAGTTTAAGCTTATTTATGAAACATCTCTTTCTGTTCAGTTCCAAAGTCAGAACAGGATTAAAGTACAGGGGGGAGCAATTTTCCTGTTTCCCTGTGGAAATGGGAAGCATAAGCATTGATCTTTTGCTACTGTTGAGCGCACAAGCAGATATTTGTTTATTAAAAGCCATGTGAGATATTTGTGGCTGGGACTGGGAAGATGCAGACTGCATTGAAAATAGGAGACTGCAGCAGAGAATCTGGGCTTTGAGTCTTCCTTTGCCTGTGCCAGAGCCATTAGCAGCTGGTGTTGGGCTGATAGAGTTTTTTTAAAACTCTGCCATACTGCAACAGAAACCAATCCCCTTTCTGAATGATGTAACAGCTGCCATCACAAATTGCACCAATACGATTTCCTAATATCATGAGAGAGATGTCTCCCAAAACCAAAGGTTATTTCCAAAACAGGGGAAACTTAGGACAAGTTAACAGTATACCAGTATATTAAAAAAATACACATTTTCTTATTTTAAAATTAGGCCATTACATGTTTAAGATAGCTACTCCATTTAAAAAATATCATACAGGGAAGAGTTTGAGTTTTGTTTAATATAGGTTAACAGGTCGTTCAAGTAAATTAATCATAAAAATATCATTTAAATACTATGTAAGCTGCAATACACTGAACCCTGGAATCACTAGCAGCCACTTTTTTACTATTTTTAGAAACAAGCAGCAGAAATACTAGCATTCCTGTAATATGGATACAGGCATTTAGCTAAAATGTGATTTTAAGATCAAAGAAGTGTATATCTATGTTATGCATAGTTAAATGCATAAAATTGCTACCTTTCAACATGCACTTTGATCTTCACTGTCTCTGCAGGAATTTGTACAGGTGACTGGGTGGGCTGGGATGCTCAGACACACTCCACCGATACATTCAAATATGCCAGTGCAGGTTTATCACAACATCAGTTCAGAAGGAGTTGCCACTGCAATACAAGAGCCACTAATACAAAACTCACAAAGAGTTCAACAACATTTTTTTTAAGCTCTGGTGACCCAGAACCACTACAGCTAACTGTTATACTTTGATTTGTTAATCTGTTTTGGACCATTGTTAGTGCTCCCAAAAAAGCAGCTCACTTGTGAGTTTAAACATATCAATGTCATGACTGTTGAAATTGTCAGCATTTCTGTAAGAAAGTGGAACATTGTAAACTAAAACAAACAAACAAAAAGTAAAATAAAAACTACAAAACCCTTATGACATTATCATTTTGAGCAAAATAAGTACAGACCCTTCTCCTGGGAGGATTGAGTCTTTTCCAAACTTAGCCTCTTTCAGACTCTAAAATTAAAACAGATTGCCCAGAGAGCCCAGCCAAACCAACAGAAATGAGAACCTGGGACTTAATGAAATGAAAGTTGATTCAAGACAGGAAATTGAGTTGGTCAGATGTGTTGAAAATGATGGCAACCAGAAACTACATTATGAAGCTCCATATAAAACAATTCTTTCCTTCTTTAAGCCATCTGCAGATGTGTGGATTTGAAAAGGAACATGCCAGGTTATTGCAGAAAACGCACCAAAAGCAACATTCATCTACAAAGTCAAACCACAAAGATGGTACACATCAGATGCTGGCTGAGACAAAAACAGAAATGTTTTCATCCCATATTTATGACCAGAGTCTGTTTGTAACAGGTCAGTTACGTTACCATTTCCTTCTTTAGCAGAAATTTCAGTCAGACCATACCACTGCTGCACTGTTGCTGTGGCCCAGAGTAACTGGAGCACAATGACAACTCCTGGTGCCAGAGCAGAGTGAGGCAGCCTCTTTTCCCCTCTCCCTGAGCAGCTGGCACCAGTGCCGGAGAGGGCACCTCCATGAGCAAGGTGCTCAGAACATAGGTGCTTCCCAAAACAAGCCTACTGCTGAAAATGAGTAGCCATGCTGCATTCCATCGAGTGGTGACACGGGTCATTGGTCCATGTTCCAGGGCTGCCAGGGAGACTTGCACCATGTGACATTTCTCTTGGCTAACCAAAAAGAACAAACTGTGCAAAAGTAGGATCTCTTGAAAAGACTGGAGAGCACACTGCTGGTGCATGAAAAAAAGCTCCAGCTAGGCTTTGAATTAATCTGGATGTGGATTAAAGTTTCTATAGCATGCGGCCAACATTAGATTTAAATGTAATGTGAATAGCAAGAAAACCATGTGGGATAAAAAAAACCCCATCAGTCTGAAAACAAATTTTAAAAGAGGCAACAAAGCAATTTTGTTAGTAAACCTAACATTTTCTGAAAGAGGACAACATAACTAATAGCTGCAGTCAGTTCCAACAGGCTGCATGTGTTAACAGGAGATACTGATGTTAGTTCAAAAAATAAAAATGTCCAGATTTTAATCAAAATAACAACATACATATGAGACATATAGTAAAGGTCCTCTATGCTCCAGAATCCCCTTAAAATAACTTTAATATTACAATTGTACCTTCTAGTGTCTGGGGACACTATGTTAGATTCCGCAAGGCTATCCATGATCACTTGATAGGAATATTCTTTAACCTACAAAATACTTTAATGCTATTGTTACTTTCTGGCATAAAAAAAAAAAAAAATTCAGTTTTACAGCAATGCTTTACAGAACAAAATGCATGCAGGTTTTGTTTGCCAAATTTGCATCGGATTAAATGTTTAAAAGAAAAAAAACCCAAAACAAATAAAAGGGAAACCAAAGTAAATACGCTTCCATGGAGATTTACCATAGAACAGTAGTGTCTTTTATCTCTTCCAAGCAACTGTAATGTACCTCTTCCCATGCGGCATGGCCTCGGTCAGTCTAGTTGCTAACCTGGGCTCAGGGAACACCAATATTCCTCTGAAGATCACTTTTGCTTGTTCACCTTTCACTGTCTAGTTTGGACTGAGCTGGCCCACATCTAAACCTCCTAGGCTGTGTCATTCTCTTCTCCATAAGCATTTGCTCTCACAGAATCACAGAATATTCTGAGTTGGAAGGGATCTTCAAAGATCACCAAATCCAACTCTTAGGTGAAGAGCCCATACAGGGATCAAACCCACAACTTTGTCACCAGTTCCCTTTTCCAGCAGCTGCCTACCACCCCTTGTGGCACATACCTGGGCCGAACAAGTACTGCTACTCATGGCCAGTGACTGGACAGCACAAACCAACCAGTCTCCCCACCAACGCTCATAGCATTTAACCCTCGCTAAAAAATAGCATCATATAGTATAAGCCTCATAGACACTCATTTTCCCTTAAATGATATATGCTGCAACTATGTGTACACAGAGTCTATGTCTGCATCTATTCACTCTTCAGCTACTGAATCCCAAACACACAGCCATACCAGCTTTCTTTGCTAACTCAAAAACTTGCTTTGCTAATTCAAGGTCTCATTGCAGGGAATGCTGAATGCCAGAAGCAACTTCAGACAAGGCTCCCCACATATGGAATGACTTACAAGGCAGACCTTAACCTTGAGCCCAAATTCTTCCTTTTCCCCACTTCAAATAATTGCTCCACTGCTACGTCGGCTGAAACCCACCTCCATCCCTGAAAAGCTTTTGCACGGGGTTTGGTGGTGGCCTTTTTCTTTTCCTGTCCTCTAGAAAAACATATGCAACAGGCACCTGGCCAGATTGGGAGTCATCTGCCACAGGTCATCTGCCTGTGATACTCGGCCAACTCATGGCGTACAATAAAGATTTCTTCACTTCTCACAAAGACAGGGGATAATATGACTGCAAGCCCCCTAAACTCCAAAAAAAGATTTCTACTGAGTTCTATGGTATCATTTCAGCCATACACCTTGCTTCATATAAGATCTCAATTCAGATTCAGACAAAACCCAGCACGGTTTATTATTACATTGTTTAAAAAATAATTAAATTTAAATGAAAAAATGTAACAAACAATCCTCCATCCTTTATAAATAAACCCCAGAATTCCCCTCCAACCAGGAGCAGCGGCAGTGGCCCCTCCCGGGGCATCCTCTGCTCTGCTCCTAGGCGGCAGCGGTCGCCCCGCACGCCCTCAGCACCAGAAGCGCCTCGCACCCCGCGCCCCGCCGGCTCCGAGCGCGCCCCGCGCCCCGCTCCGCCCCAGCGCAGCCGAGCCGCCCCCGGCCCGCCCCGCACAGCCCCGCGTACAGCCCGGCGCGGTGCAGACGCACTCCGGCTTGTATCGAAATCTTTATTAGAACAATCCCCAAGAATTGTAAAATGGAGAAGTAACAAAAGAATTAAGCACTTCCGTTATCAAAGATACTTAAACAATAGGATTCTATTTCTGCATAGCAGAAGCAACAGGATTTAGAGTTCAAATAATCGTGCTCGTATTAATTCGGTTTTGACAAAACAATACAATCTTAAGAATCGTATTAATGAAACCTACCTTTCATTTCTTAAAACTCAAAGAGCCATTTTTATGGCTTTAAAACTCATTATTTGGGACAAATGCATGTGGACATTTTGTAGCATAGAGTAACATACAATTTTAATAGTAATAGCACTAGTGTTACTTGAACATGAAGAAACACTCATTTTCTAATTGTTTACAGTGCAGTACAAATTATAAATTACCCCAAAAATCATTGCCTGTATCAAAAATTTAAAAATTTAGAACAATTTATAAAACAGTTCCAGAATAAGAAATGATCAGTCTTGAAATGGAGAAAGAACTTTATGCTTATAAACACACAAATAGATGTATTACAGTAATATATATAGGTAATTTTTAGCTTTATTCCTTCTGTTGTAAATAGCAAGAGCCCAGTTCTACCCACAGTTACACAGGTACAATACACATGATCATTGTAAACAGAAAGCAGAATAGGCCCTACTCAGAAGTCCACTATACCACAAATTAAAGCTATTTTTAAAAATCTACTGTATAAAAATGGAACAGTCTTGCATTGTTCTCATTTATTTGCAACACTATTGTCACATTTTCTCCTGGACCACACCATCCATTTTCATAATCTGTCAACAGCAACAGGGTGCTGCATCACACAGTGCAAACACATCTGACATTCTTACTACAGTTGATTTTTTGTTAGTCAATTTAAAATAAAGTGTTGGTTTTCCTCTCTAGCCTTTTTTGTTTTGTAGTCTACACAGTATAAATGAATTTCAAAATGTAAGCCAGGTAAAGTAATAGCCAGTAAGGCACTTTGTCTGCAAGGATACAACTGTCCAGGCTGAGCAAATGGTCAAAGGGACACATTCTAGGTTACTAAAAAACAGTCAGTTTACTCTTCATAACCACTTCTCTGACAGCCCATTTGTGGAAGAACGCAAATTGACAATTGAAGAATCAGCCTGACATTGCATCCACCAAAATATTTTTCCCGTTCTACAGCAGAACATGCAATAATAAAGTGTTTCATAAAATACTAACATTTAAAAGAATATTCAGCACCCTTGGATCACCCAAGAATCATCTGCTGAATTCTGTTTGGGAAAAAAAATCCTCATCAGAAGAAATGATCCTATCTTCTTGTTTCTGTGTTTTGCTTCCATGGGGATTTTTTTTTGTTTGTTTTGTTTTGATGGTTTTGTATGTGTGTGTGGTGGTTTTTGTTGTTGTTGTTGCTGCTTTTGTTGTTTTTTGTTCTTACAAAATTTGAAGGCTTGACATTAAAACTTTGGTATAAAACATGTAAATGAAAGCCATTCAGTAATATGCTTTAGGGAGATACAATGAATCCAAACCAAACTAAACAAACATGATCACATGGATGTAATAGCAGGTGTTTTCTACTGTCTTGGTTTCTACATTCTGCTTGTTTCTACATTCTGCTTGAGAATGTTTTTTTTTTTCCTACTCATACAAAAGGATCTTTCTTCAGATCCACCTGCTTTTCCACAGCTCCTCCCACAGAAAAGGTGCCTGGCATGCCCCTGACTCACGCCGCTGACCCTGGCATGCCCTGGGCAGCTCAGGAGCCTGCTGGTTCTGGGGTGTCCCACGCCCTGCATCCACCAGCATCGCAAGCACAGACCCAGTGCAATGGTGGCACTGTGGGCACTGTGTCACCAGCCCCGGCAGGCTCAGCAGCAAAGCACATGGCATATTTTACCGTGGTCCACTCTCTACAGTAAAAGGAATTTTTAATTTTATACTAAAGCAAGCAACAAAATAAAAGTCCAGATCTAATAATGTCAATATTAGTACCTCCTCTGTGGTGCGCATCTGCAGACTCTGGCCCACAGGATTAATTAGGAACCATTATAATAAGATAGTCTTGAAACATCTTAGGTGAACATTGCCCAAGTAAATATTTGCATTAATTTTGACTAATTATTAGCAATTTATTTCAAAAAAGCCAATTTTAATATTAAATATCTACTACTTACTGAATTTATTGATTACAAAATCTACATTGTATTGCTTTGTATTTTCACAGTTCTTATAATTACATCGTAAGAAAATGGCTTTTAAATTTTCTTCTCAGAAATGATGATCAGTTACATTCTAAATACTTTCACAAAATAGTGAGAGGAGCAAATTTATACATATATATTTTTTTTTTACCATATATAAATAATAATACAATTTAAAACTTTCACTTTTAGAAATTCCTTTAGTAAATGCATAGGTTTGTTACAAAAGTTTTCTAATCAAATAACTGTATACTATTTCTATTATGTTTTATTCCTAGTAAACTCTGTGGTTACATTCATATGATAAAAAAGCAAGCTGTATTCAGAAATATGCTTTTCCAATTGAGCTCCCAGTAAGACACTCAAGTCCAGTAGAAATATAGATTATGTAATGCAATTTCTTTAGCTGAAAATTAATTAGTAGTATAAAAAAAAATAGCTTTAGAACATGGATTGTAATAAGACTAACAGCTTCTTTAATCACAGAATGGTTACACATACCCCCAAAAGTTATTGACTTAATTCTCAAAAATATTAGAATCACAGGGGGGTTGTGTAATCCATACCATGCACATAATGAGAAAGGAATGATGATGATGATGATGATGATGATGATGATGATGATGATGATGATGAAAAACTTCATCTCTCATGAGTCCCTTTTTTTCCAAAGGTGGGATTCTCAGTCCTTTCTAAAAGTCAAGTTTCCTCTAGGGTATCTCAGGAGGAATTACCAAAATCTAAAGGTGCCTAGAATCAGTAGCTATATTTGAAACCATATGCCTTTATTTTACATTGAGTCCTAAACTGAACCCCTCGTTTTTGCTTCAGGGAAAAGGGCTCCAGCACACATTGGACCAAAGAGAAAGCTTACAAGGATACTCCCACCTGCACTTCAGGTCACTGAATTTCAAAATCTTACCATGCCCACAACTGCAAGGGTGTGGATGGTGGTCGCTTGTGCATCAACAGACATGCTTGTGAGCCCAGACCCATGGCATGAAGGACAGCATTACTGCCTCTGGAGTGATCACAGACATCACAACCAGAGCTGTAAGTTAGAGAGCAAAATCCCATTGGGATGTAGATGGTCAGTAAACTTTCCCCAGAAACTTGCCTTCAAATCATCTAGAAAAGTATTTGCACTTCTTTTTGTGACACCAATGGACATCTAGGGTTAGAAAAATATTTCCAGCTGCTAAACTCCTGTCACAGAACTGGCAAATGTACGGCACATGCCACTCCTGGAAAGTGCTGGAATAACGTCTTCAATGCACTGGAATCCATGAAAACTAGGGGCAGGCCTCAGTATGGCTGGGTCCTTGGCTCCCCCAGGAGACTAATCAATTAAAATATTTTTAGCTCTGTCTTGGCAGTAACAGACTTGATAAACTCGCCAGTGTTAAGACCTTTTCCATCAGCAGAGCTGTTACTTAATGGTAGTGACAGTTCCACTACTGGGAGGGCCATAAACCACACTGAATGTTAATGTGCTTTCTACCAACAGGTGTATTAATGACTTTGTACTAATTACTGGGCAAATTTAACAATCAAAAAGCAAACTAAATCTTTCAGAGCATCTCTCAGTAGTTGAATAATTCATCCTGTACCATGAGAAGATTTGAGTTCAATGTCCTAGTACCTTAGTGTGTGAGCCACTGGGAGCACAGAGAGGGGCGGGAAGTGCAGCCCTGGCCCTCTGCACCTGCACAGTCATTCCAATGGCTTGGTAGGAGCCCTTCTAAGCTAGGCAGAGGTAATGGCACTCCTTGTGCACACACACAGAGCAAAGACTTTCATTCAATGAAAAAAAGGACTGCATTTAGTTCTCCTTTCAGTGAAGCTCAACTTCCTTGCATTACAGAACACAGTCAGAGACTTGTCAGGGATAGGGGGATATTAACACATGTGCATCTCTCTTAGACATCAGCTAAATATTATACATTCACCATCTTGTACCAGATGAAACCTCATTTGTGTGAACCACAAATCACTTCAGCTGCAGTGGGACCTTCTCTCAGTTATATAATCTTTTAAGCACAACTCCCAGAAAACTTCACTTTAAGCAGTATCAACTTAAGTATTTTTTGACTACCTTCTTTGGAATCTGCAGGGTACCATCATGTCTTAAAAGATGCAGTTGTGGATGTGATTAAAATATCACTACATTTTTCAGTGTAGGGAATCATTAATGCATGTATAATCACAGTTTAAATAGCTGTGAACCAGCTTGTACAAAAAATACAATCATAGCACCGTATTTACAAATTCAGTACGATCTCCTCGTTAACTAGAGTCTCAAACTATCTTTTTTTATGGCTAATTAGGTTATATGTTAGTGCTTTCAAAAAATTGCCTGGATTTCTTTTACAAATATACACTTATAAGAAACATTATCAAAACTGCTGTCATCTAAGGCAGCAACTTGTATTACAAAAGTTATTAAAACATCATTATACACTTATAAAAGTTTCAAATTTACATTTTCCTTTTCATAGGCACTCTATAAACTAAAATGTGGCCTTGTTTTCACAGCTGTTAGTTTAAGCATTTAAACTAGTTAAATGTTACCAATGTTGCTCTTTTTATTTTATATAAGCAAAAGGAAAAAAGAATCACCCATTAACCAGAAGCATCATTTACAGTTTTTACTTTTGCCTACTTTATACACGTTTTGCTTAAAAGTGACACTTTTTGATGTTGAGGTTTAGTGTTCATTATCCCACTGCCTTCTTAGGGCTTAGTTTCTTCTTCCCTAGAATTCGGTGGAGGCTAGCTGACATGAAGTAGGGTTTTGCTGTAGATCCATCATTTCTTTCCAGGTCTTCACCTGAATTTACACAGCAAAACCAGTCAAAAAAGGAAACAGCGGTACAACCACACACACAGAGACACAAACAGAATTGAAAAAAGGAGAGAGCAATAGACCCAACATTAACAGAAACTCAGTCAAGGTAATTTAGCTTTAGTATTAAGTTGATGAAGGACATCACAAAATTTCTATTTTCTTAGACCACAAGAAGTTTTACATGATGCAGAGACACAAACATCTTGCCATTTTTTAATGATTAGCAATACATCCTTTTTATTCTCCAGATCTTTGGTTTGGCAGTATAGGTAGAAATTTTCAGAAACTCTCATTCCTTCACTGAACCCTGAAATTTTGGAAATCTCTTGCTAGAAAATGTGTATAGTTAAATGTGAAAGTTAAGCACTTTCTAAAACTGGATCATTTTTCACTGCCTAAGATAAAGTCATTTGAAAACCTGTGAATTAATATCCTATCTGATCTAATGGGAGCATGGGAAGCAGAACAGAATATGAATTTAAAACAAGGCAGACATTACTTTTTTCCCTACAGAAAAGTAGGAGTTGAGCTATGTCTGCCTGTGATCATGTTTGCTTAGAACCAAAGTCCATAAAATGAGATAAATAGGAATGTAGCTCTCAACTAAATACCAATTTTGAGTTTCTAACTGATCTTGTTCCTGTGATTCTTTGGCAACCCAGTTTTTCAGAATCCCTGCTAACCTTAGTTTCTATGGAAGCGAGGTCAAAGTGAGTGTTTAAAGAAATTGTATTACCATGTTTACCTCATTTCAGTAATCCATAGTGCATATTCATGAAAGATGAAGCCTATGACTACTTCCCTTAGTATTATCAAATAATTTGCAAATTGCAAGAACAATCACTACCATATAACTAACTTCTACTTGTGTCCTGCCACGTGGCAACATACTTGGACCTATCAGAATGGCTTTCATTATAGAAAAATACAGCACATGGAAGGAACTACATACTAAGGACATCTGCTTCTTATAATCATATCCTAATTCAAGAACAACAGCTTTCTTTTGCGATTTTAGTATTCTCTGACTAGACAGCCTGAACAGTAGTCCCTTTGACAGGGCCTATGATTGTTTGCCATTGGGAGTCCAAGGGACAGTTAGCTTCAAGTGGTATTTTACAGAATATTTGAGGTAATTCAGCATAATACTTTGTTCAGGATTATTAAACTGAAAACAAAGTGCCACCTATATACCAAATAATATATTTGTTACTGTCAGGATGCTTAAGCAAATCAATACTGTACAGGGCTCTTCACAAAGCACCCAGAAGCAAACTTAATGAAATTTAAGGAACAGCTGAAAAACAAAAGATAGACATTTTCATAGACCATAAAGCTACCTTACACTTCTTAAAGTAATTAAATTTGAATACTAAAGCATGGAAGACCATAACACAGAGCCAATATGAAAAGAAGAAGCTGCTAATTTTACACACAGTCACCAGACTTCTGTAAGGAATGGATAAGGTGATTTTCTACTCCTCTTTCCTTGACTTGCAGTTATTACTGAAAGAAAACGTAGTACTTACAAAAGCAGAGGAAAAGCGTGTCGACACACATTGCATAGACGCTAAAGAACCCGTGTGCAACTAGGTAGGAGCCAATGATGACTGTCTACAAAAAACAAAGCACAATGAACCCCCGAATTTCTTTCAGCACCACTGTGGTAGTATTAACACAAGTCAGAAGCCTAGTCTGCTATGCAAATTTAGAAGAATTTAATGTCAGCTCTGTATTTCTACCAAAGGCTACTACTGCTGTGGACAGGGATCACAGGTTCAAGACACTGCATCCTAACACATAGTAGCTTCTAGTTTTCCAGCTGGAAATAGCTCCAAACTGGAACTATTCTCTGAGGAGAATATATGCCAAGAATATTCTGAATTCCTTCAAGTACCACTCAGCCAAGAGATGTTCTGAAGCCTAAGGAGGGGGCTACAAAAGTAGAGAGAGATGCATTGCAAGTCCCTTCCATTAGAAGCCATACTGTCATCAGTGTCTTGCTGTCTGGGAAGTCTGAGGAGACATGAAACCTAATTTTTCTGAAGACTCAGAGTCACTGCAGTGCCACTTCTGCCTAAAGGATCCTAAGGACTGGAGTGCAGCAGCTCAGTCCTTACTTGAGTGGATACTACGTCACTGAGATGCTGACCAAAGAAGCTGTTACCAGACCATGCCCTGAGTAGTCTGAGCACCTCGAACTGCCCTAACCATTCAGGAAATTAAATGGTTGCCTTACCAACAATGGTACCCAGTAGTAATTTAGCATTGGCACTTCCTGTGCAAAGACTGGTATTCTCTGTGTGAAGAAAAAGAATGCAAGAACACCTGCAAGAAGCACAGGCAATTAGTTATTCCCAAGCTAGCTCTGATTTCCCAGGATCTAAAGAATGGATAAGACAGACAACAGATCCAAGGCTGGCTTCAATAAAAGTTTGTAAACAATACATTCTTCAATACTAATTATCTAACAGAGGAGATAAGTAAATTAATTACCATAACGAAAATAATGGGCCCAGAAAGACTTTAATGAGTTGTTTTGTTTAACCATTCTACTGAATTTAACAGCAAAATTAATAAATACTGTAATTCTACAGTGATGACAAAATACTTTATATCAGCTCTTGGTACTAGTTTTACTTTTGATTAAAATATAATTAATTAGTTAACTTTGAAAGTATACAGAATGCAAACTATGTTTATTTGCAAAATAGTTTTTTGAAACTGCTGTGACAATTCGGAAAAACCACAACAGAACACTGCCAACCTGAATTTCTGAAAGTGCTTAAATTAAAAAATAGAAAAACACTTTTCTGTCACAGAAAACCATGATATAAGGGGTTTATATAAACCATATAGATATAAGGGGCTCGAATACAGCAGAGCTTCAGGTCCATTCCTGCAGACCTGTACCACCACATTTGTAGGCAATTGTCTGTTACCAGGTGAATCTCATTTGCAATTTTGTTCAGTTCTTACAAAAGGAGACCTGACCGTGGCTGATTTATTGGACGTGAATTTGGTTTGATTCAACTAAGAAGTTGTGGCTGCAGAAGTCCTTGCACCAGCCACACATTCAAGAGCTGTAAAAGCAATTATGGAAAAGATACTGTCAAGGCAAACCAGGTGCTGGGCAGGGGGGAGAAAGGGAGGAAAAAAAAAAAGGTTTTAGATCAATCTAGCAAATCCTAGAAACATAGAAACAGATTTCCAAATAGTCAGACCGATGAGAACCTCCAGCTGCTATCTAAGCACCTATGAATATAGCAGGCCTGCTTGTGGGTAACAGAAAATAAAGCATACAATTTAGAAAACAAACGACCAGCTTACCTACACCACCAGCGACAAGGATTTTCCCCAGAAATAGAAGGAAGTCTGTAACTTTGTCCAGAACTGCAACCCTGTTTAGCAAAGGACAAATGAGACATAATCATTACAAACCAGACGTGTATTCTTTCTCCTTAAATCTATGGATAATTGCAAAATATGACCAGAAGCTGTCTTCTGCTGGTTTTACAGGCTGTCAACACAGCACCACAGACAGGCAGTGCTGAGATGGGTGTTGCTACAGCATAATCTTAGGAGGCAAAAAAGCACTGAGCCTTTGTTGGGCAAGGCCTTAATGTAGCAATGCTGCTACAGGAATGACGTGAAGACTGTTTATTCCTCAAACTGGTTTAAAAAAAACCAACCAACCCAAAACTTCAAAATATTTTTATTTCAGCCTTACTTCTAGGGGCACAGATAAGCCAGGCCAGAATAGGAGAAGTACACATCAAAATAAAAAGCCATATTTATGTAAATTGCAGGTAGGCCTCCTTTTCACTTGGTCCTATCTGGCCATCTTTCATGACCTCATAATATGCTGAATCTACTATTTTAAGATATCAGGGTACAACACAGAAGGCAGGAAACATCAAAGAGGGAAGATAATCACGGATGAAAGAAGGTAGACAGAAAAGCTGACAATAAACCTGCAGCTCTCATTGAAGCACAGCAGGGAGTTTCTGCTGTTCAATGTTCTGCCAGCTTGTCTTATCAGAAACTGCAGATAAATAATGGGATGAAAAATGAACTTTGTATCATCAACCTCTTGACAGCACTGAGGGCTATATTACCATTGGATACGGTAATATACATTACTGACTACTGAGAAAAATAAACATTAAGAACTACTAAAGAGACAAATCATCATTAACCTGTCAGAATTCAGATTTAGCAAAATACACAAGATAAAAACATATTTTTATTTGAAACAACAAAATTATATATCTAGCTTTTAACTATTGCTCTTACTGATTAAGGGCAAAATCATAAAGGGCAGAGAGGTGATATTCTGTAAGGAAACGAAGGCAGCTTCTAGGCTAACAGTGAAGATATTCCATCTCCCAACTCAAGTCTTTTCCTCTTCTTTCTTAAGCGTCATTTCCACTTTCCTCTTTCAGCCTTCGCCTCCATTTTCCTCCTCTTCCAGTCCTTCACTTAATGCTTTCTGCTTTCCCTTTCTCAGACCAAGTGTACCAAAGCTCAAAAAAACAAACATATGGCAGATGATGACCACCCCATTCCAAGGTATCTGCAGATCTCCTCTCAGGGGCTACACTTGTTTCCTGGAGGCATTATTACAAAGTACTGGGTACTTAGGAAGTTAAGGGACCAATCACAACAAAACCATGAGATTGCATCAACTCTGCATAGGTTACTATACTGGCCAGCCTGCTGAGACACACTGAGTGTAAGAAGTGAGGGCCATGTTTGAGGACAGAAGAGGCGCTCAGTATTTGGAGAAGATATGGGAGAGGAAAGAAGTGTGCCCACAGATCACAATAGTAGGAACTCCTGAAATTTCCAAGGACTGGGAGATAGTTCCTTACCTCACCACATTCCGCATGAGCAAAAAGAATGCTTCCTTTGCCGAGGTGCAGAAGTTTTTACCATATAT
The DNA here is from genome assembly GCA_013397555.1 of Urocynchramus pylzowi. NCBI lineage: Eukaryota > Metazoa > Chordata > Aves > Passeriformes > Fringillidae > Urocynchramus > Urocynchramus pylzowi. The sequence continues at coordinate 110,762 of VZRH01004485.1, read as the reverse complement.
GGCAATCTGTAAAATAATAGTGTCTGTTAATTTAAATTATTAGGATACCTTCTCATATGCCAGGATCTATCTGCATGTAATGCATAGTTCTCCCTAATATGCGGCCTTAAAACTCAGATGAACATAAAACACTTTCCTCAGTCACCTGCTACTTCTCAATGTTTCCCATCAGGCTGGGACAGAATATTATCCATCTTTCCCCTTCAAATCACCTGGCGATGAGCATGCCACCCCCTTGTGATCTCACAGGTAGTAGACAAAGTACTTTGTTTGCCAAGCAGAGCAAAAAAGGTACTTGTCGAGGGGTTCTTCTCCCTTTGCTAGTTACCTAAACTAGATTTATAGTCAGTGGAAAAGAATAGGCACTTGTAGAGCTGAAGTGAGCTGACCCCTGTAGTTATCTCCTTGGACCTGATGCTGCTTTCCCTGAAGAAGAAATCTGCATAAAGTAAAGCAGCTGAAGTTATTCAGGAACAAAACTACTTCTTCCTGGAATAGTGTCCACCAGGGTAAGATATACTAGAACAGCTCTCAGCTCAGACAGTTTATGAACTGTAAAGAAGATTGTCAAAAACGCTTCTTCTTCAAGATGGCAAAAATTTGAAACATTAATTGCATCAACACAGGTTGTAATGGACCCACTACAGCCACCTCCTTTGAGACAAGAAGTCTGTGACTGTACCATTCAATCACTGAAATTGCTTCAAGCCAGAACATCCTAGGCTGGCTAGGATTAAACTTATGCTTTAAACTTCCAGGTGGAAATACAACCATCACATGCCTTCTGATCTCCTTATTCAAATATTGCCTCCAAACAGAAATGTTATCAACATGCAATTTGTAATAAGCTAACATTCCTGTTGAAATCAGGATATCAATTATTGAATTACAGGGGCAGTTAACCAGTTATTCCATCCCTTCCCACTTATTTTGGGGGTGAGGGTGATGGACAAAGACAGGAAAAAAAGGAGTTTGAAATCAGGAGGAAAAAGAAAATCTTACTTTTTCATATTAGAACCACACGCATGTACTGAAAACTCCCATAAATCCCATTATCAGCAGATTCAAGTACTGCTGGCTTTTGGTGAACTAGTAGTGTCTAGGATATTTTAATGTCCTAGATAGGGGAGACAACATGCAGACACGGCACATACCATGATGTAGGCATTTCTGTTTATAAATTTTAAGAATTTTTCCAAACACCAGAAACAGCACTTGAGGCAGCAGAGTAGGAATCTAGTGAAGGAGTTCTGAGTACCTGAAAAGAGCAGGAGAGAGTACATCATACATAGAACTCATGAACAGTCTTCAGAATGCAGAAAGCTATTCAAAAGAAGACCTTAAATTGTGACATTATTTTTTTATTTCTAGGTATGGACTCTCTCTCTCTCTAAACCAAATTTAACTCACTAGCTTTCAATTAAATCAGACTCATATCCCATATGAACTTTGCATTAGGTTCCCAAGAACATAGACTCAGCTTGAGTAAATGAACACAAATTTACTGGCTTCAAAAGAAACTACAATGGATAATGTGGAATTAGTCTCTTTTCCTTGCTAAAAAACAGCTTGGGAAAGTAAGGAAGTAATTTAGCAAGGAAGGTCTTAACAACTTAGGGCAGATTAATAAATCTCACCTTTCAGTTTGTGATCCAGGTATTCCAGTATTACTCTAATAAGCTGGACAATTGCAAGAATTAAGGCTCCAAATGCCAGTGAACCTGTATGGTATCTAAAAACAAAATATTTGACTGTTATGTCACATATGTGCCTATGTACATGGATATATGTATGCATATACGTATGTATATACAAATAAAATCAGAAGTGAAGGAAGGTGCATTAGTGGGAATTACATAAAACAAATGGACCTTCATCCCGATCCACCATAGAGGAACAGGATGAAGCCATTGGTGCTGTTGGTGTTTGTGAGTGCTGTGTCTGTCTCTCAATCTATGTACACGTGTTGTGTACGTGTATTTCGTGTGTGTGTCTACTGAGAGTATCTGCTCATCATTACAATTTGTTAGACCTAGGGGCAGGGAGATGCAGCAGCCTTGGTGCTGTAGGGCTACAGGATACAGCCTTCCCCTAATAACTACATCTTCCCAATTGTGCTGTAGCTTGTGCTATGCTATGTTTCAGATTTCTGACCAGGACAATTATGGTAACACACCCATGTTTTACCCATTGTTGAGCAGCACTTGCACAGCACCAAGAACTGCTCTGCTCCTTACCCAGCCCCACTGACAAACAGGTTAGGGGTGCATGAGGAGCTGGGAGGGAACCTGGACAGGACAGCAGATGCCAAATGACCCCAGGGATACTTCACATCATACTGTGCTGTGCTCGGCAGTAACAGCTGGTGGAAGAAGGGGTAAGAGGGGAGCGTTTGAAGTTATGGAGTTTGTCTTTCCAAGACACTGCTATACATGAAAAAGCCCTGATGTACTGGGGATGGCTGAACACCTGCCTGCCTATGGGAAATAGGGAATTAATTCCTTGCTTTGCTTTGCTTGTGCATACAGCTTTCTTTTACCTATTAAACTGTCTTCATCTCAAACAATGTGCTTTCGCATTTTCACCCTTCAGATTCTCTCCTCCACCCCATTGTGGGGGAGCAAGCAGGCGACTGTGGGGGGCTCGACTGCCACCAAGATTAAACCATAATGCTGACTAATCCTTTTCTTATGATATTCTAAGGTTGGCTACCCTAGATGGAAAAAGAGCATTTGTCAGATACATGACAAGGCTCACTTCCAGCTCCACAGTCTTACCGTATTGCTCGTCCAAATGAAGAGAAGAGTGGCCACAGTGGAATATCAGCTGGTTTTCGATAGGCCCAGTAATAAGAGGCAAAGGCACCAGCAAGGGTACACTGACCCAGTGCAATTGCAAAGTTCACCAGCCAGAGAAAGACAAAGGCATTGGCTAACTGGAAGATGAAGATGTACTTATGGTACAGGCTTTCTCCTCCATAAAAAGCAAAAGTACACTGAGCACCTGGGCACAATTTAGTCACATTGGTTGTGTTAAAAGTCTAAATAGAAAGAAAAACAAACAACACAATCATAAGCCATGAATTCTATAAACACAGTCTCTCAAGTTTAGCAGATTAATACAAATAACATAACTCTGCTTGATGTTCCATTACCTCATTCAAACTGCAACACTATGTAACCTGTTTACATATTTAAGGATTCATATCAAGGATTTATGCAGTCTTCTGCAAAGACTTAACTTCAAACTAGGTATTGGCAAACAGGGCTGTTCCCCACATCCCTGAAACTTGAACAAATGAAATTTGAATTTCAGGAATCTACTTTTAAGATATATAAATGCTTCATTAAAGAAAATCTGCTCAATTAAAACAAAAAAAAAAAATTACTTGAAAACTAGAGGCCAAATTGGATGGTCAGGTAAATCACCGTGGTTGAAATGAAAAACAGAGCTACACAATTTAATAGAAACTGTCACTGGATGTGGTCACAACTTAGCTTATGTATCTCAGACTATTAAAAAAAAAGGAGTAATCTTAACATTGAATTACTTTTCCCTATTTCTAGTGTTCATTTCATGTATTTGCTTGGTTTGGACATGAAATGAAACCAGATCAATTCTAATTCCTTTATTTTGTAGTATTTAGACATCAGCAGGGTGCATCACCACTGCAATACAATAAAATTTAATGCATCAGTCTCTGCCCACTGCCTCTTGTCCCACTGCTGGGCCCCCAGAGCAGAGCCTGGTTCATGCTCTGACCCTCCCTGCACACAGGGACACCAAGGGCTGAGGCCCCCTCTCAGCAGGGGCTCCTCTCCAGCTTGAGCAGCCCCAGCTCCCTCAGCCTTTCCTGGGTATGGAGATGCTCCAGGCCCTTGCTTAGCTCCAGAAGCTCGTGTCCCTGCTGTAGTGAGGATCCAGAGCTGGACACAGCACTCCAGAGGGGCCTCCAGGGCTGGCTGGGCACAGGGGCAGGACCACTCCCTGACCTGCTGAAAATGCTCTTCCTGAAGCACCTCTTGGCCCCCAGGACAGACTGCTGGCTCAGGGACAGCTTGTTGCACACCAAGATCCCCAGGTCCTTCTCCACAGAGCTGCCTTCCAGCTGGTCACCTGCAGCCCATGTTGGTGTATAGGGTTATTCTTCCCCTGGTGCACAACATTTGATAAATATTTCTAGTTTTTAAAGAATCCTTAAATTCAAACCCACAGCCAAGTAAAATAATTTGACTGAAGGCAAAATTAAAAAAAAAAAAAACGAGACAAATATTTTTGGAGCATCATAAAGGTAATTACTGTGTCAGAAGAAGCTAAGCTTCTGCTTTAAATCATGGCTAGTCCCTGAGCAACTTTGAGGACAGCTTTCAAAGTTTACCACTGCCTTTGGAAGACCAAAAAACAGACTCCTCACAAATTCAAGAACACCCTTCCTATAAAATTTTATTTTTGTCTCTTCCTTTCTCACCCTGTAAATTAGAATGCTAACATTTACAGGACAGTTTAGCAGAAAAATTAGTTTATGTCTGTAAAATAAAAAAACGTTACCTGAACATTAGGTAATATTTTCATATTTAACATGGGGACTCATTATTTAAAATATGCACATTTTTTACTAGAAGTGCATTTAATAGTGATTAAGAAATGCAGTTAGTATAGCTTTCCCTATAGGTAAATATTTGTTACACTTACCTCCGGGTCACAAGTCAGGTTTGCATACTTGCACAGTGTTTGATTAGCCATTACTTTATACACAGGTTCTCCTGATGTGGCCAGAAAACTGAATGAAATATTTTAAGGAAGAACCACAGAACTATGGTTTTTGAGCAACTTAGGATTCTGCAGTAGATAACCACTAGCTCTAAAGAACTTGTGTAGATAATAGAAAAACTTCTCTTGCTCTGCAGAGATACAGCTGAAGGGTTGCCAGACAAGTATTCTCATTACTTAGACAACTACTGCAAACTCATACCTGGAGCAGTAATTACCCCTGACCAGAATGGGCAGGGGGCATAATGTTGAAAACCATCCCCATCTCTCCTCCACATCTATCTTTGACAAGGCAGATTATGCAGTAGTTCTTGTATTTTGGCAGAAGTAGATACAGAGCATAAGGATGAATTAACACTGCCCTGAACAGCAACAACTGACCCTCTTTGCATATGAAATATCAGCAGGTTTTTAATCAGCAGTTTTCCCCTTTTATTAATCCTTACCAAACCCTTGATGTTGAGGAACAAACAGTGATTGCTGTTAAATAATTCAAAGGAGATAGTGCACTGTACATTCTCTCACTCTTTTCTCATATTTTTCTGAACAAAACACATACAGAAGCCATTCCACCTCCAGTTAACTAAGAAACCATTAACACCAGGCTTATGGAGCACACAGCACATTAAAGACCATATTCCCTCTTTGCTGAGGGCCCTTTTCACCCCCCAGAGTCAACCTTATGGAGTACACAAGGCTTTGTATGATTCCCCTGCCTTGGCCTGATTTTTAGTCCATTTTTTAAAATTCTAATAAAATCACTGTCTGGTTTGTGCATCACATGTAGATGTGCAGTGTGGAAGACTGCATCAGAAGATTAAGTGCTAAGTGACCAAATAGCCCTCTTAATATTGGTTTAATTAATGTGAAATAGCAGAATATTATCTAGTCTTGCAGACCAGAAGACTTGCTCCAGATAGGTTCACAGACAGAAGGATACACAGCTGTCACAGCCCAGTAGGAAATACAAATTGCAATGAGTAAGAAGGTGACGATTGGGTAGAACAGTGTAGACATTATATAGCCAATTGCCCTATAAAAGAAACAAAATATATCAATAAGCTGTAACAATTGCAGAAACTAGCTTTTTATCAGTCCTCTTCTAGCAATTTTACTTTGAGAACCTTGTTGACACTCATAGCATAACCTACTACTGGGATCTCAGAATACTGCAGGAATTTTTTTCATATGTCTTCAAACCTTGGCTTTGCCATTTCTACCACTCCACTTTTATCAATGGTACTAGAGTGAACTTTATCCATTTGCCATGTTCCACTCTGTCTTCTACTTTCTCCTTCTTCATGATTGCTTCAGAGATCTATCTCTTTCCAGGCCATTAACTGATTTCCATGACATCTTCTTGCCAGCTGCTGCAGATCCTTTATGTCCTTATCCCACTCTGCTCATCCTGTGTTCTTCCTTCACCCCGACAAACCTGAAACTACCTTATTCTATTTTGTATTTGACAACTCTCTTCCCAGCAACTTTCCTGCCTGAAGTGCTAGCTATGTAGGGGCAGAGACAGTCAACTTGTCTTTGCAATGCCAGGACAGACTGACACCTTCCTGCAACTATGTGACTTTCCTTGCACGTGCTGTAGATAAGTGGCACTCATCTATGACAAACGGAAGGCAAAACGAATAATTGCCTTTTCCTGTTGACAGCTCAGAGAGATTCTTTTAATGTCAAGGTATATGTAGACTGATATTCTACTGCCAATTCCTGTGGCTAGAATGTGACTAGTGGCAGGAACTTGAGCATGCTAGTTCCTACCCTGCCAGGGACTCATTCTCTGGAAGTGGGAGTTGATACAAGCCCTCTCGGTAAACCTGCTGCTATCCCAGAAGTGAACATCTCCAGCTGGGTATCTCACTGGATGTGAATTCAGAAAGCATATGCTTTGTTTACTGAAACTTACAGGCTGGCTCTCTTTATCACAAGCCTTTTTGTCTAGTACTATTTCCTACAGTATTTCTCGTATAACTTAGGGCACCTCTGATGCTATTTATTTTATAGGATGCAGCAAAAGGAGAAAAACTTACTCAATTTCTAAAAGTAAAGTGGTAAATACTGGGGGAAATACAAGGAAACTGTCATGTGCAATCCAGAGGTTTTGAGCCAAACATCAATTACTGTCTGAGCCCAGAGACAAAAAAGTCCACTATGAGTCACACAGGATACAGCCTTATGCTGTCTGAGAAATAATCACAATCACAAATTAGCTGTGTTCAGCAGTTATTGGTAGGCCTCTTAGTTACCATTAAGACCATGCGCTATTATTCCAAAACACTGGTTAACAACTGCTGTTTCTAACTATGGATTTCAAGTCAATTATTGGCATTATAACTGTAATATTTTTGAAAATGTAGCTAAAAGGTATTGAAAACATAATTTGATTTCCAATCATTAGCACCTTACTTTTTATCTTCCGAAATACATGACCTGGTCTGTTAGGTTTACAGTAATTACATACAGTGTTTCATCTCATCCATTATGCATGAGAGCAAAAAGTTCACCTTCAAGTGACCTTTCCATGCTGCTGGAAAACTACAGAATATTAATACTAATCAGCAAGAAATTTATGAACTTTCTAAAATCCTTCCACCTGTCAAGGTTGTGAACAAAGGTTTTGAAGAATGTTAAAAGTGTTCCTGGATTTTAATGAATAGGAATTAAAGAGTATAATTTAGTGCTGCCTAAATTAATTGCTATGCTCTAATTGCACAGTAGCGTAAGACAGGAAACATACCTGGCTAAATGCAGAACGTCAGTATTTCTTAATCCATGACAAAAATCCCAAATCGTGATTCCTGGGAACCACAGCGGCAATAAAGATGGCAGAAAACCACAAGCAAGTGAATATAGATAAACCCAGAGCTAACACTATGTGCTCTGAGAACACGGGCTTGCTTTCAGGACCTATGAGACCATAGCCTGTTTGGAATGAAACCTAAGGGCCTGACTTTTTAAGTCAGTCAGTTTTAAGTCTATTTATCCTTTCTAATATTCCCAATTAAAAAAATCCAAACTCCAAACCAAACGAAAAACAAACAAAAAAACCAAACCAAACCAAACAAAAAAAAACCCTAACAAAAAACCCAAACAAAACAAAACAAAAAACCCCACTAAGTGTTCTGTGTAAAACAGGAACCACTGTGAACGAAGCCTATGCAGATTTTAGGAAACACACAATGAAGAGGTCCCTTAGGCCCTAAACTCTCATATCCTGCTTTGCTTTCTTCTTTACTCAGAGCTAAAAAGACATGTCTTAGGCTGCACCCTCTTACAATGTCTGGTCACAGAAGTCTCTTTTTCTCTCTGCAGATTTATGCCTGTCCACACAGAAGTTTGATTGGACCCAAGAAAATCTCCTAGTCTTTCCTAAATAGAAGCCACAGCCAAAACAACACCGATCCTCTACCACTAGTATGACTCCAGGGACAATCCAATGACAGAGAAAAGCTGGCACTTACAGGCCCCAGGATCCTATAAACAGTACACCACACTTAGATTTTCTGCTGAGACACCTTCTTTGCACTAAGGGTATGTGGTAACATTAACATTCTTAAGGCAAGAAGTGGAAAGACAAGAAATACCTTACTTTAAAAGAGAAAGCACTATTAAGCACAACCTCATTAAAAGGTAACTGATATTCCTTGAATGCCTCCCATGAATTCCTTGTTGAACCTGTTTTGTTCAACAAATGCAGAGTTGTATTTTAAACCCTAATTTTCTGTCCTTGGTAGTGCAAGATGGAGCTTAAGAAGAGTGTACGCTAGAAATCATTTAATAAAATTCAACATATATTAAAATGAGACAAACATACCTACTACCTTCCTTCAACAGTGCAATAGCAATCCGAATCCGATTTCTTAGGAAGATCAGCATCAGTATGATTATGACCTCAACACCACAAAGTATTATCACTGTAAACAAGCAAATAAAATTAGATTTATCAAGAACCAAACCGATATGCTGCTTCTGTAATTTTTTCCTTGTAATTTGAACTATTGTTCATGAACTCTGTAAAATTCTCTGCTTGAGTTCTTTCTCCAACTGCACCTGCCAAACTTCAATCCCATTTCATAGGTTTTAAGTCCCATTGAAAAAAGAATTCTATATGCAGCGAGTTAGTCAGAATGCATATAACCCTGATATTTATATTTTTAACAGAAAAATGGAACATATAATTCTCAGAAAAAGATAAAAGTTTATTTCAATGTGACTGCAGTATCTAGCCTTAGATACAGTTCATCCTTTACAAACTGTACTTTCCATAACCAAGAAATTTGCTCATAATACAAGCATTTGTTCATGCTATACTGTTGCTCATTTGTAGTATTTAGATAATAAAAAATAGGAGATGAAGAGTCAAGTTTTTCATGGAGAGTGCATTTTTCTGATCTACATTGTTCTAAAATATAGATGTTATAAAATCAAAAGGTTTGTTTGAGTATTAAAACTGGCATGAGCTCCTTTCACCTAATTTGAGTTAAAAAAAAAAAAAAAAGAGAGACTAAGATAGGACCATCCTGGTCAAATTACCTTCACCTTCCAGTTGTGTTGCTGGAATCATGCTCTGATATTAGAGAGCTCAGAGCTCTTAGTTATAAGCACTATTTGAATCATAACTCTGATTTCAGTAGAGTCTGATTCTGTCTGCTTTTTATTTGTGTTGGTTCAAAACCTACTTCTGCAGTAGAAAGTAAGAAAATTCTGGGAACTTCACCTAGAGAAGAAGACTGAGTCTTTAATGCCTGAAGCACACATCCTCCAACTCTGAGACATATCCATTTATTGTTGGTGCTTCAGATCATTAGACAACACTTAAACAAGCCTAGTAGGGGCAGGTTGTTGTACGCAGCAGGACCTGTGTCCTCCAGCTGAAACCAAGAAGTTCTGTGGTGGGAGAGGAAGACAGAAGGGACAGTACCCTCAAGTATCTGAAAACTTGTATGAAGGTTTGCGAAGGAAGATGAGATTTGGCTTTAGGTCCCACAGCTTAGACATAGTCTCAGAATATCAGAACCAATAGTCACAGATGATGTTGAATTGCAATCCCAAGTATTACCCCTGGCAACAGAACTGCAGGTGGCAAGTGACTGCTGTGATGTTAAGAGCCACAGATCTTGTTCAGAACAAAGTTTTTGTTAAATACATTTCAATGCCATTTTCCCATGAAGGAAAATATAAACAGTTTTCTTTAAAGTTGGTCTCATTCCAATTTGGCTCTGTTAGATTAATGCACTTGTCTAAAACATTGTGGAAAAGGCAAGCAATGTCAGTTCATGATGAGTTCTAGACTAGGACTCTATGTTTTCTTCAAGGATATGTAACTATTTACTTTGCTGGGTGATTTTGGAAAAGCAATTTAATTCCTGAGTACCACAATTTACTCTTGTGAAAGTGACACTAAACTCTAGGTAAACTATACACTGGCTGCTAATAGTCAGGCAGGGGAAGAGCCTGAAGAGTTACAGGAAAAAAACCTCATAATAATGTCCTAATATTCTCTAGGGAAAGCACACTAAAAAGCTTTGCCTCAACAATATGCATAGAAGATGCCCCATAAGCTCAATGATCCAACACAGAAGTAAATGAAGACATAAAGAAGAGACAGGAGATTTAAGCAGTAAGCTACTGTTCTATTAATTTAGCTACCAATAGGGAGAGGCAGTGTTTTTGGTTATGATCCATTCATCATCAGTTAAAAGTCTTCCTGTGTGTCTTCTAACAGAGCAGTAACAAGAGTGCAAGTAATATTTGACAGTCATTTCTTCTCTCTTCTGCTCCTCCTTTCTTGGGGGGGGACGTGTATGCTTCAGGTTGTCTTGTTCCAGTAGGATTTTGTTTAAAATTGTTCATTCCACAGTCTTAGATCAGACTGCAAGAAAATTTCACTGACTTAAGTGTAAACTGACAGGAGACCTCATTGTGGTCTTCAACATCCTCACAAAGGCAACTAGAAGGGCAGGTACCAATCTCTTCATTCTCATGACTAGTGACAGGACAAGGGAACAGCTGGAGCTAGTTCAGGGGATTTAGGTGGGAGATCAGGAAAAGGTTCTTCCCCAAGAGTCAGGCACTGAACAAGCTCTCCAGGGAATGGTCATGGCCCCAAGGCTGCCAGAGCTCAAAGAACATTTGGACAATACTCTCAGGCACAGGGTGGGATTGTTGGAGTGTCCTGTGCAGGGTCAGGAGCTGGACTTGACCANACAAAGGCAACTAGAAGGGCAGGTACCAATCTCTTCATTCTCATGACTAGTGACAGGACAAGGGAACAGCTGGAGCTAGTTCAGGGGATTTAGGTGGGAGATCAGGAAAAGGTTCTTCCCCAAGAGTCAGGCACTGAACAAGCTCTCCAGGGAATGGTCATGGCCCCAAGGCTGCCAGAGCTCAAAGAACATTTGGACAATACTCTCAGGCACAGGGTGGGATTGTTGGAGTGTCCTGTGCAGGGTCAGGAGCTGGACTTGACCATCCTGATGGGCCCCTTCCAACTCGGCATATTTTATGATTCTAAGACACAAAGAAGTGTAGTTATTAATGTGACTTATTAAATCTCATTTCTGGGGCTCTCAAAGCGGGAGAAAAAATAATCTGAGAGAGAAAAGTACCCTTCCTTGTGCAACTTCATCATGATGAACTTAATTATTGCCTTCTGCTTTCCCCATGATGAAGACTGAACATACAGGAAGTAGAATGCTCATAACGAAAAAATTTTTTCATTCTTATCACTAGTGTGATTGCATTATCTCCCCTTACAAATATACTAGTCTCCTTAAAAAAGCATATTTTTACACAATACAGAGAATGGGAATTCTGCTTTCTTCTCTGAGCAACATGTGTAGAGGAGGAGATTTAACAAGGCAGAAAGTGTATAAAGACACTGACTGATTTTCCTGAATATCCATTAACAGATACCAAATGTAAAAGGGCACTTACTAAATGCTAACCATGTTTGCCTTAGTTGCAGGTACACTTTGAAGTCTGTCTGGAATCCAATATCATAAACAGTGAGGTCAGATCCAGGTATTCCTTTAAGATGATCATACTCCCAGTAACAATGCCAGATGCCTTTTAAAAAACAGTCAATAAAATAGTAGTGTGTCTGAAGAGTGCAAAGACAAATTTTAAACAATCTTACAAGCCAAATGTTTTGCTTTTGTACAAGCCTGTCAGGTAAGCAAAACCCAAAAATGCATCACTGTGAGACTAGCCAATTATGATGTCATTTATATGAGAAAGAAATATCAGTACAAGTGATTACAAACTAAGCACACTGTACATAAGTAATGCAAGTTACTACATCTGCTGCTAAGTATCAGCACAGCTGGATTCTTACTGCATTTTACTGCCATTTATGTCCTTCTCACTTAATTGTGTCTAAAACTAGGCATTAATTCACCCAATTGTACCACTTAATTGAAGTAACTACTGATTTTCCAGACTTAAGCAGTAATAAAAAATAGTCTCAGAGACTAGAAAATGACACCTACCATAACCTATAATTCCAATTACACCAAAGATGAAAATCCAGAAGAGAACCCCAGCTGTGAACCTCAATAATACAAGGAACAGCAGACTCAGCATCATTGCAATGAACAGCCCACTAGAAAGTGAAGAAACAGAAACACAGGGAAAATGAGTGAAAGAATCTATTCACTTTCTTGCACTCCTGTTACTCCAGATGAGGGTCACTTCATCTCACATAACAGCATGATTTGTAAAAATGTATTTCAAAATCATCGTTATGAAACACATTCTCGTGGCTGTTATCTCCCACTACAAACAAACAGCTTATATATGATCTCACAGGGTAGAGACTGAAATGTTTATGTGTACTAGGGTTGAATGGATTAGTATAAAGCCTTTTTTGTCACTTACACCAGCTGAAAAACTCACTGCCTTTTTTAGGCCACAGTCTACAGTACAGAAAGTTAAATTGGAGGAATACCTATAAGTGGGGAAGTTGCTGGTTTATGTCCTCCACAGAAAATCCCTGCTTGCAAAGAAACAATGTTAGTAAACAATATTCTAGAAGCTTCCAAGGGGAAAAACAAAATATTTAGGAGGAAGATCATCAGGAGGTTAGGAGGACATAATTTCTACTCATCACCGCTTCTACTAATCAGAAGAGGAAATGATCAGGGCACTATGATGCATAGAAAGAAACTGTTAAGAGCCTTTCTATGGAGTCCCTAGGAAAGACATCTACAGTGCCTTCTCTTCATCAAGATAATAATATAATATAATGTAATATTTGTGTATACTATAATGTAATATTTGTATATTTTTGATAATATAATGTAATGTAATATTTGTTTTCATTTCACTCCTAGAAAGCAAGTCAGAAAGGAAAAAATTATTGCAAAAGGCTTTTCCACTCTGCATGGCTTTCTAAACAATTATGAAGAAAGCAATGTGAATATTAATCCCATCAAACAAATATCCAGCTCAGATACTTCAAAGAACATTTCATGTCTCATGATTTTTAGTAGGTGTTACATGTGAATTTTGTATTAGTACAGACTCAAAAAAAATTAAATCCCCTTCTTGCCTGTGTTCAGTAACTTTTCTTCTGAATGTTCCCAGCTTATTTAGCCAACAACCAAAGCTAAAAAATGGGGCAGCCTGATCATAAAAAAATCACATCAGCTTATTTAGTTAAACCTTTGTAAGTTTGTCTTAAGTCCTACCTCTTTAATGGCTTCCTAGCCTGATGTATTTTCCCTTTCTGAATTATCTACTGAAATTCAGAATGCATTCCTCAAGAAAAATTGTAGTTTTGGAGCTCCACCTTGAAAGCAGTAAATTACCTTTGTCTAAGGTTATCTTTAGCTACACATGAGTCCTAGTAACACCAAAACTGAGTACACAGTAGCAACTGTCTTCAACAGACTAGCTCCCTTAAACTGAGGCTTAAAGCAGTAGTTCCTTTGGGGTATGCTAAAAAGACTACAGCAATTCCATAAATTTTAATCCAGCCTCCCTTCAGTGTCAAGCCTTCACTGTCAAAAACTCCACCCAAACTCTAGCACTTAATTATATTTGTCCAGAAATCATTTGATCTATGCTATCATTTGGTGAAAAGTGTGAAGAAAATTCTATCCAACTACTTTGAAGTGACAACACTTCCTTACAAAAAAATACCATATTTGAAATGTGGAAACTTGCTTCAATATTTAGAATTTGTGTTCAAAACAATGGTCAGTTCTCTGTCCAGTGTGTTCAGCGATATCTCCTTTTAAAGGAGGTATCGCTGTACCACAAGCCTGATTTCAGTAAGAGATAGAGAGACCCAAGCTTGCTGAATATCTGTGAGTTTCCTGCTACTAAATATTGTGAGCTGAGTATCAGACCATGAGAAAGCTGTCTTTTCACCCGTGACCGAACACCTTTAAAAGCTGACAACTTGTGTTTCTGAACTGACTAAATCTCCACATTATTATCTAAAGTATGTATTACATGCTGTGGATTTGCATTCAGGATTGACTAATGTATGTTTAACATGTGCATGTTAAAGGCTCTCACCTGGCGACGACTTCTGTTCCTGTTTAAATAGATCAACACACTGGTCCATCAAAACCAATATTAATGGGCTAGGATTTCACAAATACTTACATATTTGCTTCAGCAAAGTAGCTACTTCTCTTGTTTCAGTGCTGCATTTTAATTACTTGATTAATTAATATTAATTGCAAGATAAAGTCAATACTGTTCAATAATTTTTGTTCTTGATGTTGCTTTGCCTGCTGCATTGGGTTAATAGATTTATATTGAACTTAGGGATTATAAGGGGTTTAACTGTATATTGCTTGCACGAATTTAGAAACTGTCTGTTTTATATATGTACTAGTGACACTCGGCAACTGCAACTGGCTTGAAAGATACTTAAGATTTTTCAGTTTTGGAATTGCTACACACATAGGTACTGCAACAGAACATTGCTCCTCCCGATTTTCTGACTGACAGGACGTTAAAAAGCTATTTCAGATGAACTGACACTCTATGTATGTATGCTGTACTATCCTTACCTCATCCACAGAACCGGAACAGCCTTATTATCATGTGTGATGAAAGGAAATTACAGTTGCTAGAGTTTTAAAGTAGAATATGTACCAAATACATACACAATCTAGTTTTTTATTTCCTGCACATTCCAAAATGAGTTTGGAAACACTAAAAGTACTAAAAAACCCCTTACATTAAAATCCAATACCAAGAAATGGCATAATCTTCAAAAATTTTCATTCCAACTGATCTTGCATCCAGGACATTATTGATGCCACTGAGAAAAGAAAAATCAAAGAGAAGGTTGCTTCAGATAGAAAAGGAGAATTTATTTAAACAACAAATACAATCAGTGAAAGAATTTGAAATATCTTTGGCAGTGATAAGAGTATACTACAATTTTTCAGCTCCAGTTCTGTCACTAAGCCAACATCAATCACAGTTACAGCAAAGAAAAAATCTGCATAAGAATGTCTCTACAAGTCCTGAAAAAAATTAATTAAAAAGGCTTTATCATCAGAATTGCTTATTATGTCACAAGACAAGTGTATACTTTCAATAGCTGCAATGTACCAACGGACAAACAGTAGTGACTCTAGAACTGCTAATAGCATAGAACCAGAAAACAGGTCAGTGAAGCAACTTCGTGAAACTGTTTTTCTATCCTGCAGAATGCTTGCCCACATAATTGATTTCTGAAGAATAGCCCAATACATTACTTTTTACAGGAAGCAGGAGCACTCGGATGAGGTGAGATGCCCAAAGTACTAGGCCAGCCCATGGTAGTAGAAAGGTTATCACAGAACAGGATAGCCAAGGTCATTCCTGGCTGGCCTGAGTCCTGCAGCACAAGGATTGCATTTTGAACCTCATGTAACTTTCCTCACAAAACTTATTTTTGCTAGGAAAAACAAGAATTATTTCAAAAAATGGCTGAGACCATCAGACTTAAGCTTTTTTTCACTTTTTGCTCCTTTCTGCACACCACAGTGCTGGATTTCCTTAATGGAACTTTGAAAGTGCTCAGGCACAGAGAGATCATTTACTACCAAGTCTTGCTTGGGTATCCTCAGTCATTTGCTACAACAGATTCTGATTTTTTTCCCATTACTAAGTTATTGTGCAATCTCAGAATCCAACAAACACTGAAGAAGGGTAAAACCTACTTTGCAGCTTCCCTGAGATCAGTTACATTTCTTGTTTTCCCTCTTCCATCTTTGAATGTAGTCTGATTTGCCACGGTCAACACACCGTTCTTCGTGGAGAAGTCTGGGAAGCATCTCTTCAGAACTATTCAAAATATCAAAACAAAGCCTGCATGTTACATTTCATGTCAAGCTCTGCTTTTATCATGTGTGTTTTGCAACATATTTAAATAATTTCAGATTCACAGTCAATTGTTTTTCAACTGATTATCTAGCAATATGTTGACTTTGACAAATCTTGGAAGAGCCATTGCATTCAAGACTATGATTTCTATGCTCTGAGGCTTTTTGTCTAAGCTCAGGCAGGGTGGGATCATAGATTTCAACTGGAGATTGTAAGTCCTACCAAATAACAACAGTACTATACGTAGGAGTTGAAGAATTTGTAATAAATGTGGAACTTACTCTCTGTCAGTATCTGGGCAGCTTAGAAAAACTGCAGTTTCTCAAATATGCCATTTTATGGTAATAATCAGACCAGCCCCCAAGGACAAATTCAACTTGACTGGTCATGAATCATATTAGCCCCAAAACAATATATAACAGCAAGTGTCATTTTCCTTATATGCCAGATGATCTCCAGTACCAGCCACTATCACTAGATATTCTTGGAGATGAAGCAATGGAAAAAAGACAGAAACAACTGGTTAGAGAGAGGGAAGAGGAGATTATAAAAAAGCGAGAAAAGGAGATGTTTGCATACTCATTTACTCTGCCCTGTTCTTTGCTGCAAAACGTCCTTGGTTTCTTTCCAAAGAGAAGAGCAGGTGAGTCCTCCTTCAGAGGTGTACTTCATGTAACCATTCAGTGCTTTCCTTATCAGATTCCAACAAATACTGATGCCAGGGCTCAATATTCAGTCTGATGTATCTCCTGCAGCAATTATTCTGACTAAATGATTAAGCAACATATCTCAACATATCTTTTCCTCCCACTGTAATCTTTGCCTGCTGATGTAGTCTAAAAGAATATAAGAGCTTCTTTGCAAATTATTTTATGTCTTTTGGGTTAGTATTTCAGTTTTCATACAAATTCAGACTATGTTTTAAAAATTTAATCCATATCTTCTCCTTTTAATGACCTGTTCCTGGTTTACATGATCCCTACTTTAAAGTATGGCAAAAATAAACAGCAATTTCTTGTTCTGTAAGATTCTGGGTCAATACTACACTTGTGCAGCTGAGATGAGCTCTGAGATCAGTGGTTATCTACTCAGAAACACTTGCTGACCATAGTGACATTTTTTGCTCCTGAATTCCTCCGTATGTCCTGCACAGCCAGCATTGCACTGAAAAGAGAGCTGCATTGTAACTGGGCTGAAGCATCATTTGAACTTCAACACCTGGCCATATGGTCCTTCCAACATTCGCAGCATTTCCTTTATGCCAATGGCATCCCTTGCTCTTGTTTTGGAAGGCACAATTTCAGTTGAAGAGCTTTCGCTATCAGTGATGATTCAAGAGCAAGAAACAGCTCAGCTTGACCTGATCACATGCTGAATATTCCCAGATGACTGTTGGAAAAAATATTAATAAATATTTATATTTTCAAAATGAATTGATTTATACTTTAAAACTGAATGGATGTGAATGTCAGATAACAAACAGCTCCTAGTGATGTTGCCACAAAACACATTTCAGACTGGAGTTGTGCTTTAATACGAATGCTCACAATCTGCTAAGATGTGTATAAGAAGTAGAACCACTCACAAGGCCTGCTTGGAATGATCATCGAAGGACAATCTTCATCACGTAGGACTTGAGCAACAGACTAAAAAGGGGAAAAATAGGAACGCTGAATAACAGTGTAACAGTATAACAAGTGTTGTTTGTTTTTCACCCAGTCTGAGGGAATGCCCCAAACTGGGCTTTGTAGCCTTCTCCCCAAATTTCACTGGCAGAGCTGCAAAACACATTTATATCTGATGATATTATTTAATTGATATATTTAATCTGACTGTCATTGTGATTTGGGAAAAGATTACTCTTTTCTAGTGACATAAAAGAAAAGACCTTTGGATCAGCATCTAAGCCAGAACTGACTGGACAATTGTTCCTTGCCTACCCTTCACCTTTTCTCTTAAAGAAAAATAGGAATTTAACCCAATTAATATAGCTGAATTGCAAGATGTTCTGAAGATGGGAAAAGTAATGCAGCACATTTGAGTGCAAAATCAGTTACATGAAGGATAGATTCATTTCCTTAGCTAACCTTCCAAGTAGCTACAGATGACTTAGGAGCCTTAAGAATTGGTTTGAGACACTCCACTCTACTGCTCTGGGGTATTTAAGTACTAAAGGATACTGCTTGCCACAGTACTGCAACTGCATGAGTAGCTGCAGGTAGTCTTTTAGGCTAACAGCAATCATTTGAAGAGTGGGGGTTTAATGTGCATTCAAGACCTTCAGCCTGGATTAAACAACTGTCAAATCACATAAATGGGACATCTCCTTATATGTTGAAATCAGAAAAATTAAAATCTTTGATGCAGCTCAGTAAAATCATGCATATTAAATACTACTTGAAGAAAAAATGTACTTTATCATCTACAGATACATACACACCTTGCGAGGATTGTTAAAACCAGGTTTGCAGAATTGTCTGAAGTAATTCCACTGATCTGGTCTATATCTATAGGAAGCCTGAACATCAATGTAGGTTGCAAACCTGTCTGGGCACTTTGAGACACAAAGCTGCAAGAGAAGAAAAAAGTAAGTAAAGATACACACTAGGTAGAGAAGGGTAAGGAAAGTCGGTGTAATGAAACAGCAAGAAAAATTAGTGAAGGCCACTGCCTTC
The DNA here is from genome assembly GCA_013397555.1 of Urocynchramus pylzowi. Classification (NCBI taxonomy): domain Eukaryota; kingdom Metazoa; phylum Chordata; class Aves; order Passeriformes; family Fringillidae; genus Urocynchramus; species Urocynchramus pylzowi. The sequence goes on along the minus strand of VZRH01004485.1, from coordinate 91,971 downwards.
ACTAATGTTTACTGCAGGATTTAGAAAAGATATGTTGTCCTTTTGATTTCCTAAATGAATACTTCTAGAATTCTTTGACAGAAGTTTCACACTTTCAAAGTGTGTTCTCCTCATATCTGGCATATCAAGCCCCTCTCTTTATCTTCTTAGGTTTTACACATTCTGATAGGCAAGAAGAGCTTTCAGTCTATTGAAAAGAGTATTATTTTTTTGGGCAGCAAGAAAAAACCTTTCAGGTCCTCCCCTACATCTATCAGCAGCAGTATATATGAGCAAGGTGGCGTGACAGCTACTTCCACAGGATACATGCAATTTCTTTCTACTACATGTATAAGGAGAACTTTATTTAAAGAAAGTTTCACTGAAATCCAAAGTCTTGGGTACTGGTGTTCCAGCCTTCTACACAACCTCTTCAGTCAATTACATCTATACAAATATTGTCAAGTAAGGTGTAAATCACTCAAAAGTGACTTTTAACTGTAGACTAAGAATGGAGTTACAAAACCAGAGGATGCCTATGTCAAGAATGATGCTCACATGACTCAAGGTACAGCCGTTATAAGCTGGATTTATGTGAGAAATCAGGTGAGGACTGGGATTTATTGAATGCATCCATTGAGAAGTTGTGATTTATATTTAGGATATGGAGAAGTGGCTGCCCCGATGAACAGACTCTGAAGGTTCTGCTGGTCCCTGGAATCACACTAAGGACAGACATTCCGACTCCTCAGCATTAAGACGGTAAAATGGTTTGAGTTCCATCTTTACAGCAAGTGTCAGCCTTTTCTAGAAGGCAGTTTGTTTCCAAAGCTGTGCTATACAAACACCCTTTGGAAAGCTCTGCTGTCCAATTACCAGAGAGACATCATGTACAAAAACTGTCTTTCATGTCAAGGGCATTCTGTCATAAGTAATTCAACGAAAAGAATTTTGGGAAGAGGTCTTGTACTAATCCTTAGAACATGGCAGATACTGCAAGAGGGTCTTTCTATATAGTATATATAGTATTTCAGTCCTATGGACTACCCACAGGCCAAGGAACAAAGAAAGAAGAGTTTTGTCTTTGCTGGGGCAACAGGTGACTAACAGGTACACACTTTACTATAAACTGTTTGCTGTCTATGAAACAGGCAGTGAAATATGCTGTCTATGGATCCAATGGACTGTAATAACAGTTTTCAAATCCAGTCATATTCAAGAACTGAAGCTCTTCTCATGTTAGTTCTTGGGGGTTCTTTCTACTGCTATTTATATGTATATGTCAGGAATGAAGGACCCTGTTTGCAGCTCAAAAGAGGAATAATCAAAAAAATATTTCTTCAGCATTTTTCAAAAAGACCAGTAATTTAACCATCTGCAGTAGCAAACAGCATTCAAAAACAGCATTCTTAGTTTTGGAGTTGTTGCATCTTTGAAAATGAACAAAATAACTACTCTGCTCCCAAAAACTCTCTTTCAACATGTATCTCACCCTACTCGATTCATGGCCATTGCCAACTTGACCACAGCACCAGTCAAATTCCACACAATGACCTCATATTTCTGAACAGACTGAACTGTTATAGTAAAAGAATCTAAAGACTGCAGGGCAACAGTGTCAATATCTGCATGTGGACAGATGGGGATTCCTGAAGCAAATCTGCAGCTGATGGAGCAAGTTTTCATTCTGACAGCAACTAGCCAGTGTTAAGAGGGTTCTTGCTCTTTCTTGTTGGAGATTTCCATGTTTTATGACCAGGAAAATTATCTTGTAAGAAAGATCAGTAGGTTAATCTTAACCCACACAAATGCAGTGACTGGGTTTATTTCACAACTTCATGAGGAGCCACAGCACAACAAATGGAGTACAAATTGTGACATAATGCAAGATCAAGCTTTCAAAATCTTCACTTTTGAAAGAGCCATAGGCTCTAATCACACCCAGATACTCCTGTCACTGGCAATATGCACAGTTTCTGGAACGTGTCCAGCTTTGAAAACCTTAGGTATAAATCAATATTCTCTGCATGCACTGAATACTACTGGATAGCTGCCTGGGATGAATTCATAAGAAAAAAAATGTTGTATTCAAGTCAGTGGACTTTTTTTGTCTACTCTTATCCAAAATATACAATCTTGTGCATTTCCATTTATTTTTCTGACTGTCACACACTACAGAGAGTGTGCTTGCTACAAGTCATTTATAAAACAACCATGTTGTATTTTGAAGGAAATGAACAACAATTTTTAAATCCAAACAAATACATCTCTCATTTTTAAGCACCATAACTAAGATGCAATGAAAATATTTTATCTCTGCATTTTCACTCACCTGTGTTGTAGGGCACTGTAGGTTTATTAACACTACGGGGCTGGCACATTTCAGAATGTTGAAGTAAAACAAAATGGTTTTGTTCCTATGAAAATGGATATAAGATAATTATTATCATAAATATAGGTGTTTATACATCCTACCATTACAAAATTTGTAGCATAGATTGATATTTAAATTCTATTACTGTGAACATCCATATTGCAAACACAAGACAAAAAAATATCCCAAGTAGACCTTGAATGTCTCACCTCAAGACATCTATGAAACCAGAATTATTTGCTCTAAAGAATGATAATTTTGACAAGCTTTTCTCCACAGCATGATTTTAAACTGAAACAATCCATGTAGCTGTAGTCCTGCCTTGAGAGGGTGAGGTTTGTAAAATAACCCTGCAAAAACATCATAGTCTCTGTGCCACCAACATCCTGTGTATGCAGTGCATGCAAACTCACCATCAACTTTTACATGCTTCACTGTAAAAGCTGCCTAATTTTTGTTGATCAGAAGGTGGCACCAAAATCAATCAGAACCTTTTTATGATTGCAACTGCAAAAGCAGTTGTCCAGAAAACAGAATATAATAGCATCTACTAATAACACTGACAAGATCCACCTAAATAAGGGTCAGTCTGTCAGTCCCACATATTTGACATCTACTGAAACTCAGCCTTGTGGCAGCTGTCACTTAAGTCTGGATTTGATGGAAACTTAGGGCCCCAAGATCTCTTGATTCTAAGACTTGGGTTTTAAAGACCGCAAAATGTGCTGTTAGTCTTCGCTATGTCAGAAAATTATCACATAGCTCTAGTGAAGATAATATGGCAGTAGACCTTCCCTTTTTAAACAAGACTTCAAAGCCAGCTAGTCTGGGTTATGCAGTGTCCCTGCATACACACCCCAAGAAATGGTGCATATGCCCCCTGTGGGCTATGAAGGGCTACCAAGTTGATCAGAGAGATGGAGCACCTCTCCTACGAGGAAAGGCTGAGAGAACTGGGATTGTTCAGCCTGGAGAAGAGAAGGCTTCAGGGGTGTCCTAATTGTGGCTTTCAATGAAGGGAGCCTACAAAACCTTTAACCTGAAGGGAGCCTACAAAAAATATGGAGTTGCTACTTACAAGGGCCTGGAGAGACAGGACAACAGGGAGTGCTTCCTACTGACAGAGAATAGGTTCACGTGGAATATTGGGAAGAAATTCTTGGCTGTGAGGGTGGTAAAGCCCTGACACAGTTTGCCCAGAGCAGCTGTGGCTACCCCATCCCTGGAAATCTTCAAGGCCAGGCTGAACAGGGCAACCTGGTCTAGTGGAAGGTGTCCCTGGCCATGGAATGAGGGTTGGAATGAGTTTTAAAGTCCCTTCCAACTCAGGCTATTCTATGCTTCTGTGATGTGCAAGAGACTCCACAAAGCAGTATTTGAGACCCCACTGACCTTCACCATGGCAATGCATCACAGTGGGAGCTCTGTCTTGTGAGCAGGATGGCAGTATTAACAATGAAGGGTGCTTGGGCTAACACGCTGCCCCTCTTCTATCTGTCCTGCTTCAACATCAGCCCTGTTTCTACATCTCATTGTATCCCCCAGTCTGGGACATATCCTCTGTTCTCCACCAGCATGAGACTCCCACCAATTGCTGAATAGGGCTATGCCATCAAAGCCATTATATAGCACCACTGTACATTCAAACTCCATTTAAGACTGGGTTGAACTCAACTGCCTGACATTTTTACAAGGTTAACTTGTTTTCACTGAGGTATACTCTGCTATGCACTGTTTAAGAAAAGATGCATCCTGGTAAAACTAATTCACCACTACTAGTTGCTCTTTCTTTAAATTAGTAGAATACTATTTTGGACTGAAACTATTCTTCAATAGTTTCTCAATGGTGTTTATGAGCTGTGAGCTGCTCAAAACCACTAATGATTTTTTTTTTTTTCCTTAGCCCACTTGCTGGTATTGACAACAGAAAAGAAAGTTTAAATATATACAAAACACATGAAAACACCCACTGAGAATTAGGTGTGTGTTCTGTATAATGAAACTTTGTTGTATTCCATTAGTACATTATGCTCTGTAGAATGCAAAACAAGTTCAGAGATTACACATCAACTAATGGACAGATTACAAGAAGACCTGAAGAGGTCTAGCAGAGACTTTCATGATGATACAAAAAGAATTTATTTGACTGCAAGGTATATTCACTGGAGTTCAAATGGGTTTTTGCACAAGCTGTGAGTGTTGGCTTTGTTTCTAACTTGCCTTTTCTACTCCTCAGTGAGATTGCTGAAAATACTTGTTACAAGGACAAGATTCAAAACATGAAGATTGTGATTACTTTCCAAGAAAAGTGTCTCAGACTAAACCCTTGTAGACTTTGGAACACCACAGCTCTGGGTTAGTCTTTCACACTGCTTACTTTCAGGGAATCTGAAAAACAATGGTAAAAACCATTGACAAAAGCCTCACAAGCACATCCTCAGCCCCACTCCAGGGACTAGAGGGACTATTTCAGAGGGCTATCCTGGCCTACTGCCATAAACACTCTTGCTTTTCTGGTAGGTTATATTATGTGTCTTCTGATTTATATTTTTATTAGAATCTCCTCAATGTACCAAATCAATGCCAAAATGCAGTCTCAGTAGCTGTATTATTTTCCAGCAATCCTATATAGGGAGGGTCATTTGTAAATACAAACCGAAAACCACAGTGTAAGAAATAACTAAAGGGTAGACTCAAGTAACAAACAGAAAGATGGAATGGGAGTGAATGGTAATAATCAGAGAGAAACACCTGGCTCCACATCACACAGCATATCAAAGCTGTGTGTCTGAGACTCCCAAAGTCATTTGTCCACTACTTCCTACTAGCGACAGAGGGGACAAGGACAAATTGGCAGCGAGGTGGGGAGCAGAGAAGTGGTGCAGTGAGGGGAATACACACACCATTACAACTTTTTCCTCCTTGTTTTTCCTCTTCAGGAAGTTTGACTCTCCAACAATTGCTGTGAAGAATAGTCTGAGGGTGGAACAGGTTTTCTTTCACTAGCCTGTTTCCCCTGTAAAAAAAACTTGAGAGGATATATAGCCCTAGCTCTACTTCTGTTCCAGTCTCTACTTCCTGCTCCTCCCCTTCTGAACTGCCCTTTGGACAGTGGCTTCCTCAGTTTTTCCACAGAAAACTAAATGGAGAAAGAAAGAAGCAGCAAAGAGTTGTTATCAAACACTAGCATAGCATCCAGATTCTTGAAAGGGCATAAAGCATGCCTAAAACTTACCTTTTGAAAGGAAGATGGTGAGTGAAAAAGCAAACCTTTTTAAAATTCTGTTTCATAAACCCCTTATATTTTCAGAGAAAACACAGATGCAACATCTTTCTTCCCTGAGCAACTATTTTCATGTGTAAGTACTCTGTTGGTAACAGCTAACTAATTTAACTCTTACAATTCAGTATCTAAAATGACTGAAAAACAGAGACAAGTAAATAGAGCCATTTAGCTCTATTTACCTCCCGTTTATCCAAGGAGGATGTCAGCTGCCCGTCTCCCAGACTACTCAGTCTCCTCTCTACTGGCACAGGAAAAAAAAAAAAAAGACCCTTTCACTACTGACTTTTCTGTTATTTGGTGCACGTTGAGAAAAACTATAGACCAGGCTAAAATGCCTTAAGACTTCTCTTATCCCAAGGTGCATGAGGAATTACTCAACAGGTTATGAATTACCCAAACTTTGGCAGCTAGAAGCTGTGCCATCTAGTCACTTTCTATGCAACTGCTGACACAATGTTTAAGTTATATTGATACCTTACAAAAAAATATTCTCTAAATGACACAAACAACTGCTTTACAGTAATAATTTGGATCTGGATTTGCACTGGGAAACAAATTTCTGAGCTTTATTTGGAATAAATATAGTAAGAGTGTCACTGTCTCTTTGACAGAGATTTGAAACCTCACATCTTATTCACAGTGCACGAGTAATAAAGGTATGTGAATGGATTTAGTACTCACTCATTGAGGGTACCTCTCTGACCACAGAACTGCCCATAGCTGTCAGTTGGATAAATCACTTTCCTGGGGTCCCCGTGCACCCAAGCTGCAAAATACACAATACCTCTTAAGATATTAGTCAAGTGTCCACAGATAATGATTAAAATTAACTAGCATGAAAATGCATCACTTCTATAGTACCATTTTATACTTTGTAGATCAACACTGAAAGGTACTGATTAGTAGATTTACTAATGAAATACTAAAATGCAAAGCACAGTAAGTTGTACTAAGATATGGATTAAACTGTAAGAAAACAATCCAATGCTCCAAGTCCCTTCCAGCCTGACCTTGAACACTTCCAGGGATGGGGAAGCCACAGCTTCTCTCGGCAACCAGGGCCAGGGCCTCACCACCCTCACAGGGAAAAATTCCTTCCTAATCGCTAACCTAACTCTGCCCTCTGTCAGTTTAGAAGCCATTTTCCTGTGTCCTGTCACTCCTGTCCTTGTGCAAAGTCCCTCTCCAGCTCTCTTGGAGACCGTTTAGGCACTGGAAGGAGCTCTAAGGTCTCTCAGAGTCTTCCCTTCTCCACACTGAACAACCCCAACTTGTCAGCCTGCCTCCACAGCAGAGGTGCTCCAGTCCTCAGAACACTTCCCCTCTGGGCTCGCTCCAACATGTCAATGTCCTTCTTGTGCTGGGGGCCCCAGAGCCAGATGCAGGAGTGCAGATGGAGTCTGACAAGAGCAGAGCAGAGCAGCAGAATCCCCTCCTTTGACATGCTGACCACACTTCTTTCAACACAGCCCAGGATATCTTTGGCTTTCTGGGCTGCAAGTGTTCATGGCTGGCTCATGCCCAAACCTTATCAATCGGCATTGCCAAATCCTTTTCCACAGGGCTACTCTCAACCCAAATTGTTTTTCTCTAGTTTCTGCTGCCTGAAATTTTCCATCACAGTTACTTTATGATTGCAAACTTTTCAAACCATGTCATTTTTTTGAATACACTTAATTTTGAGGGGTTTTTTTATCAGTAAACACATGGCTTTGAATTTCTCCCTAATTACCTGCAGAAAAGCAGCTCTTCAGGAAAAGACCTTGGGGCCCTGGGGGACAATAAGCTTTCCCTGAGCCAGCACTTTATCCTTGGGGCCAAGAGGCCAAAAGGATCCTGGGGTACTTCAGGAAGAGCATTTCCAGAAGGTCAGGGAGGGATCCTGCCCGTTTGCTTAGTCCTGTGAGGCACCTCTGGAGTGCTGGCTCTGGGCTCATCAGGACAAGAGGAACATGGAGCTCTTGGAGCGGGGTCAGTGGAGGCTGCGGAGCTGAGGAAGGGTCTGGAGCATCTCGGTGCCCAGGAAAGGCTGAGAGAGCTGGGGCTGTTCATCATGGAGAGGAGCCCCAGCTGAGAGGGGCCCTCAGCCCTGTCTGTCAGCATCTACAGGGAGGGGGCAGAGCATGAACCAGGCTCTGCTCCGGGGCCCAGCAATGGCACCAGAGCAATGGGCAGGGACTGAGCCCAGGAAGTTCCACCTGAACATGAGGAAGAACTTCTTCCCTGTGCAGTAATTGTGCACTTGAACAGATTGTCCAGACAGGGTGTGAATACCCTCCTTCACAGGGGATATTCCAGAACCATTTAGACACAATCCTGTGCCATATGCTCTGAGATGACCCTTCTGAGCAAGGATGTTGGAACAGATGACCCACTGCGGTCCCTTCCAGCCTTATCCAGTCTGTGGTTCTGTGAATTACAATAGATAACTAGATTAACACTGAATGTTAATTCATTATTTGCTTCTATGAAGGGCACTACTTATTGACTGGAAAGCTTCCCACTAATATAAGCAAAAGGGACATTTCAATCAAAAATTCTAACATTCACAAAGCTGCTTCCCCTCTATATGAAAAGGTATTACGATACCTCTATTTACTTACCCACAACTCCTAATGCAATGTAACCCAGAATGACAACTATGAAGATCACACAGCAAACAATGTCTGTGCAGTGTCTAGGGGCAAGAAGAAACACTTTTTAAAAATAAGGTGTTTAATATGACCCTTTAAAATCACTGATTGCCATATGGTATTTTAACATCTGAATAAGATATCTGCACCAGCACTTTGCAGAAGTTTTAGTCACAAACTCATGTTTGAGATGTAAGGTCCTGGTTTTTGCAGCAAGACCAGCAGATAAATGTGTATACTTTTTTCACTGTAGACAACGGAACATATTGAGGAACAGATATAAATATTGTTGAAACAAGTAATACCTTACAACACTAAACCCATGAGATCGCTTATCATACAAGTGATCATATAAGTGGCAAGACATACTACAGGACATCTGCCTCAGAACTCTTTTTTAGCATCTGCCATTCTTTCTATTTTCCAATCTATGTTTCCTCTTACAGAGAAAGATTTTTAACATAAAAGAGATAAAGGGAGCAGATTTTTTTAAACAGCTGGAGAACTTGAAATGTGTTTCCAAGTGTGGACACTCCTCTAGAGAGGAACAGCTTTATCATCTCTCTGAAATCATTTTTGATGAGGCCGAGGTGGTACAGGATCCAGGATCAATATGACAGTAACCTAAGATAGGACAACTGCTCAAAATTGAAGAAGCAATGCTAAAACAATGCTTCTCATTTTCCCAGCCTCCATTCAGAAGCAGTTCTGACACCACTCAAGCTTGGCTTGATACACTGGCAATATCATAAAGATACTTCACAAATTAGGATGAACTCCCTAAACAAGTACTTCTACTTATTTCTAAAATTATTAGCTTTCAGAGAGGAAGAAATACATCCTGCATCGACAAGGATGCGGTGTGTGTGTTCAAATGATAGTATGACAAGTCTGCAGTGTTCTTCTCTGTCATAAATTTTCTCCTGAGAATGGTAAAACTGAAATAACTTGTGGTTCTCTAATTTGTTCTTTCAGTAAGGGCAGTAAATGCTACTTTAGAACTTAGCTCTCTACATCTGGAAAAACACTGAAAAATTGCCCATGATTAAAAGTTGGACTTGATGAGCTTGGAGGTATTTTTCAACTTTAATGCTTCTATGATTTCCTTACATGCTTTCTGAGCAATTTCACTCTGCTTGTAAACTAATGAACCTTCTAAGTGGTAACATGCTTTCATCTGCGTTTCATAAAACTAAGTGAAGTCAAGCCAGACTGTTCTAGTAGGAGGCTCCGTCACAAAGAGGTGTATCAGAACTACTACACGTTAGATGGCAGATACTAGCCAATGCAAGGCTCACACAATTGGCACTCAAACTGAAAGGACTTAGAACACAGCTTAATACTCCCTAGTAATCATCCATCCTCAAGTGTAGTAAAGATGGTGGTCTGGATTTAGAAGACTTGCAGAATCAAATTCACAAGTTTTGCTAACCATAATTTTTTATCCCTGTTCACCAAAAGAATTTAACAGAGTGAGTTATGATAATTACCTGTTATGAATAGGTCCTCTGAACTTCGGGTCAAATTTCCTTGGTTCACCTGCATTTAAAATAAAACAGTATAAAAGCATGTCCTTATTTAAAATAAAATCTGTCCAGAGGGGGGTGTTAACACCAGCCTTAGAAAAGCATCTTCCATATATTTATATTTAATCAGTTTTGTTAAAATAATTTCATATGGGCAATACCAGTAATTCACCAATAAAATTATCTAGATTTTGTATATGAGATTAAAGCTTCTTTCTTCTAACTTAAAAATATTGAGGGTCTCACATTTACCACGTAATAAATTACTTTTAATGTACATCCTACGACTACACCTATGCACAGGTTCACAATGTATTTGAGAAACAAGGATTATGCTCCCAGTCACAGGCTAAGTGCGTCTGACAGTAAGTAAATGAACCTATCTCTCTGCAGGTACAGGCAAAGCACTTCTGATTTTTCTCCAGAATCACAAAATGTTAAAGGGTTACAAGGGACCTTAAATATAATCTTAGTCCCAATACCTCCTGCCACGGGTACACCTCCTCCTAGACCAGGCTGCTCAGAGGCCCATCCAACCTGCCCTTGAACACTGCAAGGGTTGGGGCATCCACAGCCTCCATGGGCAATCTGTTTATCATGTGTCTATCCTGGTTAGCACAGTTCCAACTGATTTACTCTACACATTAAAAAAACTATATTAAAAACCTACCAAATACTAACCTACCAAACTGTGCTTCCAATGTGGACCTGAATAAGAGAAATTAAAGTATGATCTCACTTGGTAAAGAGTAATAAAAAATTATGGTCAAATTAAAATTTTCAAGTTTGGGCTACTGTATGAAGAGAAACAAGCAGCTTTTCATTCAGCAGACCAGAATTTGGATTTTTCCTTTTGAAGCTAGCTATTCAGCTTTAGGGGAATTTTTCTTTACAAAGTTCAGTGATTATGAAGATCTACTGAACAAAACTCTGTGCAGTGAAAAATTACTCCTTCATTCAAATGTGAAAGCTACAATACAAATTACTGCTTCAGAGGGCTTTTTCACTGCTTTCTTAAGGATTTCCTCCTCTGAATATCACTGCTATTACATGGTGCTACCAGCCTAAATTTCCTCCCCTGGGCTCCAAAGAAAAATATTTATTTTTGTCAATTAGAGAACAATTCAGTAACTTCTCAAAAGCAGAATTTGGTTATTAACTGCATGCCAGACTTTGTTCTTGGTTTGTATCAGAAAAACTTTATCAAAATACGCACACACACCAGTACAATAAACACAGCAGTTAATAAAATCCTATTTGCCCTTCATCTGAAGTATTCATATCCACTTTAGCAAGCTCCTGCAACAGAAATATCTTAATACAGAAGAGACTGAAAAATTAAAACTTTAGAGAAGTGATGTATGACAGCAATGCTGGGAAGTGGAAGAAGCTATGCTGTGATACATGGTCAGGAAAGCAAATGTACCATACACAATACCTAATGTTGGGCCAACACCTGTATATTGAATGGACCTTTTTGAACAGAAATTTATACAAAATAAATATTTCTACTACAAAATAATCTACCACCAGAACATCATGCCCTATAGACAAGTTCTGGCCTTAAGGCACACTGAAGCTGAACTTCTGTTCTTTGCTCGTACAGGACGTGTTGAGCACATATGAATAGCCCCATCAGATCACACAAAAAAATCCACCGAACCCACAGCCTGAATCTTGTAAGGGGCTATATCTGAGGAGGAATGCAACACCAAGGCAAATACTGTAGTATTTCCCCAACACTGATATTACTTGAGACTTGCAAATGCATTTTTTTTTAACTAAAAGTACTGAATTTGCATTTAATAGCTGTGAGTGAATTTCTTTTTCATTCGTTGAAAAATTGAGATTCAAGGAACCTCTATTTACCTTGCACATACTTTAACAATCTGCAATGCTCTACATCACAGAGTACTACAAGTTAATCAAACATTGAAGTACTACCTCCTTTTATCTGTTTTAAGCTTGCAATCAATCAGTTTATTACTGTACCGTGTAATATGGCAGCATGTTATGCTAACAAAAATGTTACAAATTATTATACTCAAATGTCCTGGTCTGCTCAAATATTTCTTATACATAAGCCATTTCATAGTTTTGGTCATGCTTATATTCCTTTTCTTAACTCTTTACAGTGCTACTACAGATCACTAGAAAAGGAGGGGCCAGAACAGCACAGGATATTCACCACAAACATTGGACGTGATTTATATAATCCCTTAATGACCCTTTCTATCTGACTTCAGTCCATTCCTAACAATTCTAACAGTCTACTTGCTTTTATGGGCAAACACTTTTACTGAGTCACATATAAAGACACCAAGTTCTCATTCTTGAATTTTAGTAGTTAGCTCAATCCCACTACTGGAGGAGCCTAGTCTCCAAAGCTATTAAATGTTCTCCTTAAAAATTAGAACAATGAAGTAGAATGAACACTTTGAAACTGTGCAGGTGACAAGTGTTAAAATACTTCTGGAGATAGAAGTATTTATCAAAAGGGATTTTTATAAACAACACTTCAAAGTGATTTTTGTAAAGTAACAAAAGTTGTAAAGACAAACTCTATTCAGGAATCCATACAGAACAACTGATTTCAAAAACACTGTTGAGAAGAATCCTTAAGGATTACAGCACACTACAAAGAGAGAATGAGTCAGTCAAGCAATGTCTGCAAAAAAAGCACCACTCTTTCAAGATGTACAAGCATGATTGAAAAAGTCACTGTTCCTTGTGCTTGGGGACATGTGAGGCCTCAAATGAATAACTATTTCTAGATCACGGCACTAGAATTTCAGAAGATGCAAACAAATTGGAAAGAGTAGAGTGACTTATTAAAAAGAAGATACTAGGAGGTTTACAGAAAGCAGTAAATGAATGCAACTTCAATGCCTGTGATTAAGCAAAGGAGCACAAAATAACAGTCTACAATCACCATGCAAAATTTACCACGATCAGTAGTTCTGTTTCCTCTACCAGTTCAATAAGCTAACCTCATTTGCAGCAAGGATGGTTTAGATTAGGCATTAGGAAATCTTTCAAGACACAATTATATACTGAAACACACATTGGAATTTTCATCACACTAAGTTTTTAAGAAAGGATTATACAAATATCACTTGGGATGAGAACAGGAAAATGTAACATCTCAGCACACAGACAGCCAAACGGATCTAATAAATAAGAGGATAAAAACAAAGCACTACAGAAAGGGAGCTCTAATTCAAATGGAGACTCTCATTTCCAACAAGCCAGAAGACAGATGCTGTGAAATAGAAGTAACAGCCACTAACAGCTGTAAAATTATTGCAGTACTGCAAACTCCTTCCAAGAACTGTTCCTCATACCAGCAGGAATGTATGCTTATGGTGGCATGGTGTAGGGCAACATGGCTCAAACTACCTCCTCTGTCACTGAGCTCTTGGTATAAATTCATTACAGAATAACATTACAGTAACAACATTCTAAGTTCAAAATACACTAGAATTCACTGTCAGAAGCGGTCTGGTTCCCTGGAACACTCATTACAGCCGATCACAACTGTGATCAGTTTCGTGGAACAGAAAAACAAAAAAGAAAAATGCCATTTGTTTAATCTAATTTTTCTAACATAATTCTAAATTAAATTCAAATTCCCTACCTTATTACTACTATTATTTAAAAATTCAGAAGATTTTTTTTTTTGGGGGGGTGAGGTGAGAATTATTCATGTTTCTAGTATCTACATTGCTCCTGGTAAAAGCAAACCACTTCTCCAGCTATAAAAGAACAAATATTTTTAGAAAGCAAATTCCAAGCTTTAGGAGTTTGGTAGGAAGAAAGCAGTGGTGAGGGGGGACTTACACCTTTCGCTAAGATTAAAAACTGGGATTATATTTGTTCTTTGCAGATGAGACAGATCTATTTTACAGGCTGCCTTATAATATGAAACTTGTGTATGTTGAAGTAAAATATCATTACCAGAAATAACATACAAGGTATTTACAAATTCTGACTCCAAACAGCATATGAAGTTAATTGTTACACTTTATCACTGTAATAATTTTAAAAAGCAACTCTACATTACTTACCTAAAATAAAAATCGACAATATACACATGTAAAACTTACCTTTGTTGTGCAATTTAAATAAACTAGCAAATGACATGCAGGAAAAAATTAGAGTATTGCCAATAATTGAAGAAGTTACAGGAAATCATTTGAGTCTGCATTCAAGCCCATTTAAGTCAATTGAAATAACACAGTTGAAATAAGTGAGATTTAGATCAGGTGTTTTGAATTGTTGTAAGAAAGCAAGTAAATTACCATGTTTTCCATAGTAGTTTTCTTCATCTCTATCCATATTACTGTACCTGGATCAGTTGTGTAAGCTGTCTGTGTGAGGTATCAACTGTGTACTTCTGTGTTGCTAGCTAGTACACTTTCCCCAGCAAGCAGAGATACACAAAAATACTATTTAAATAGATTTAAAAATAAAGCTGATTGCCAAGGACTTCTCCAACCAGAACAGAAATCCACAAAGTAGGCAGGCCTTTCTGTGAATAGAAAGTTATCACTCAGTGCCTTGTCCACCTACCCAAGCCAGTCTCAGTACAAAGAGGAATGACTCTTATCAGCTTGTATTAACCTACACTGCACATGCAGAAAGGGAAACTGCTGCACCTGAATACCATTAGTGAAATAAACATATGGAAGTCAATATAAGCGAAAAAAAATCCTGATGATTTGCTAACTAAAAATAAGGGAAAACACTCCTGGCTACATTTCGTAGCCTGTGCTACTGTGACAGTAAATAGTCTTTACATGCAACAGATGGCCACATCTTTCCTCCTCTATACACATGACTAGCATCCCAAAGTTCAAGTCATGTAAATTCTAAAATGTAAACTGTCTGCTATATACTGCATTTCCAATCTTGTCAAGTGGAAATCCATCTGTAGAAGTAGTCATCATTTACTAAATTATTTCTTACTGGAATGTAATTTTTATATTTCTGCATAGCACAAAAGTGCAGAACAGGAGAGGTAACGCTAGAAGGTCTCAGCATTGTTACATTGATACTATAATGTTTTCATAGTGAAATGAAGCACAAGGCATTATAATAGTCAGTATGTGTATCTGAAAGCCTGAGGCAATCTCTCCTTTGAAACCACAAAGGAACAGAATATATATGTGGTGATCCTGACCAGAATGAAATTTCTATTCTCTGTGGAATATGATTAAAACATCAATAGTAGAATTTTGGAATGAGAAATGTGTACACTTGTATATGCGCTCCTATGATAATGTACAAGACACGGCTGAACTACATGCTGGAAGGACAAAAACAACACTTTTAAGTCAGCCCTGTCACTGCATAGTACGCAATGACAAAGAAGAATAATCTCATATGATGTTTAACCAATGACGCCTGTGATATGAAGTCAAAGCCCATTTTGTTATTATAGAACTTAGCAACAAGGTTCTAATGTTTACCGAATTAGATATTTAGTATAACCAGTATCAGGCAACCAAAGTAAAAGTAACACATTGAAGATGTAGACTGATCTCCTGCAAAATATTAACTGTTGACTGAACCCTGGTACTCAACTACCTCCCAAGACCTCCTGGCATTCTTAGGCATATAGAAAAAAAAAAAAAAAAGAAACGCAGTGAGGCCAAACGACTGATTTTACTGTGCTCCCATTCAAGTTTGCACCTCTGTGAAAGGCTGCTTCACTAAATCTCAATATAGTAAAGGAACACAAGGCACTGAACAGACAGTGCTAAGCAAAAATGCATGCTAAATAACATGCACTTGGTCAGCAATATATTACTCAACTCCAATAAAATGCTATTTCTAGTTTGATAACTTAGTTTCTTCAGGTTTCTTCACTGGTGCTTGGTCAACAATTACACATGCCAGTGACTGGAATAGGTACCGCTTTTTAAGAGAATAGTGTTTTTTATTAGCAAGCCATTGGATCTGCATGTGTAGGCGCTGCTCCCCTCTACTGGAGCATATCAGACAGTTCAAGTAATTCAAAATATTGCTAGAAAAGGCCTCAGCAACAGTAAGGCCTCCGTGTACTCAAGCTGCTAATTGAACGCTCAAAGATGCAAGTGCACAATACAACAAATTAGGCTGCTAACAAATGCACGGGGTGTACTAGGACTGAAAGAGGTTCATCCCAGTTATGTTTCTCTAAAAAAAATCACATTAAGATTTTGATGCTTCTGCCCATCTGTTTCTCAGTTTTCTCATCTAATTCTCAGTAGGATTATAAAAAAATCCCAACACAAGTTCCTGCAAAACTGATCTGTCCCCTTCAGAAGCAGAAACTTCTTGAACATATATAAAAGCCTAAAATTTTCAAGGTTTACAGTCTTAATTTTGCAAAGAATCCGAATAAATATTTGAAATGTACTGCTGTTTAGTGATAGTCAATTTAATTATACTTAGAAGATTTTTTAAGGCAAACTTGAGGTACATTTTAAGCCCCATGCAATATTCCTTATGCAGACACAGCCTAATAATCCAAGTAATGTAAAATAATACATTATTACTGTAAGACATATGTGTGGAAGCAGTCTCATAAGTCAAAAGGTAGACACTAATACAAAAACAACTCTTTCAGTAAGTCTTGTACCTGGTTTACCGGCATACTGGGGCTTTTTTCCTCTTTGAAAGATTCAGGTATAACATTTCTAATAATATCATGAGTTGCATATAGGTAAAACCTTGTAAAATAAGGGCCTTGTTACCTTTGTAAAATCATGGCTCAGGCCTGCTACTTTGGCTAAGGAAAAAAGGACTATGGGAAAGTGACTCAGCTCAACTGGAGGTAGCAAAACAAGTTATATAACTATTACATGTTCACATCGTGGTTTATAGTGGTTGGTTGGATTATGTTTGTTATGTTTTAAACTATGTAACTGATAATGGGCTAACTGCTTAAAAAGGCCTGGTTTTTGCAATAAAGCAACTCTCCTTTGCACCTAGCTGGGGACTCTGCGTCGCTTTGCTTCATAAAATCATGCACACATAAATTGCAACTATAATAAAAACACACTTATGATTCCTCGCCTGTGTAATGAATCATACTAAATGGTAGCTGCCTTTGAAATATCTTTTATGTGCCAGTATAAGTTTCTGGACTGCCATTATACTACTGATACTGACTCATGACTTGCAAAAAATGGAAGGATGAAGAGGGAAGAGGAGTGGTAGATGAGGTAAACAAGACACCTCATCACTTAGGTGTCCTTTTCTTTACAAAGCTGCAAAGACAGAGATCTCGACGTGCAAGTCAGTTTCCACCCACACTTAGTCCAAATTTCAAAAGCGACTGTTGCTGACTTACAGTGAAGCTGAGAGCATTCAGCACTGCTCACAAACCAAGTGCCACTGCTGCAAATCTTACCAAAGGACAGAATAAAGGAAGAGGGGGTAAAAAACACAACACAGTGAAAGGCAAGGGTTTAAGGTTTCAAGCAGACCAAACTACTATGTACTATTTAGTTTTACCCATCATTCAGACTCCTTTGTTTCCCAAGAATTCCAGGGCATGTGCACAATATAAAGAGAATTGCCCAGGAATCCTGAGGTCAGTGACAGTTCAGTGAAGAAAGCTGACTGCTTTTCTACTGTGGTTAAAAAACCAAGCACTAAATCAAACTCTAAGAATAAAATTATTAGCATTGCAGACTCCTAATTAGCCACGTAGCTGAAAAAGTGTGATGTATTCCATGTCATAGCCACAAGACAAAGTGAACGACAACACATCATACTTCCATATGACTATCAGTCCAAAGATGTGCAATATTTTTTCCTGATGGTGACTGTACAAGGAACATGCTGTCCATGTTAATTTAAAATTAGAAAAAACATCACTAGCATGATATAATCTCATGTCAAAGGTCCACATCTAACATTCTCCTAATATTAGTGACAGCACAGGCTATTAGGCTGGTATTGAAATATACCAATTGTCACACAATTACCCTCAGAAAGGGGACTGAAAATGTAGACAGTTAATGTATTACAAGCAAATTATCAATGAACTGCAATACTGCCATGCGATCAAAAACACCAATAGCTAGAGGAAGTTTTACAGTTCTCTGAACAACAAACAAAATATTCCCAGCAGTTTGGGTCACATACAGAGCTTCATTACGGTTTCCATTTCAATGTGCTTATTAGCTGTTCCCCCAAATTCTTCTTTGGAGCTGAAATTGTCTGTTCTTTTTTTTCCCAGCTTCCATTTCTTATTCTTGTTCTGGGGCTAATGCAGCAACAAGTTTCATGGAATATCCAAGCAAAGACACAGCTACTGTCTCTAGTCTCCCTGTGAGCCTCTCAGGGACCCCAGCCAGCCCCGGGTCGGCAGACAATGGGGGGGGAAGGGGGGCTCTCCCGATGAGTCTGACAGCGAGGGGGGGAAACTCTCTTGTGCCCCGAGGGTACTGATGGCAACTAGGCTAGTCGCCTTTGCAGCAGGGAGAGCCTTTGCAGCAGGAGAGACACTGGAGACAATGGTAGAGAAAAAGGCCAACTCTCAGGAGGGGGCTTATTCCAAGGTTTATTCAGAGCTCCCGAGGGACTCCTGCAACCTCAGGGGGCCTCCTGCCTAGAGCGCCGGGAGGTATGCCAAGGTCACATTTAAAGGGAGGTGGAAACAAAAAGTAGATAACGTTTGTTGACCAGTAAGGATGTTAAAGGGATGGAATCTAAAGGAATGGACATTTTGGGCAACGTATAGGATACTTCTTGGGGAGCTGACTCTTGGCCTCCAGCTAATCACACGATGGATTTGGCCAAAGGTTCTGGATAAAGAGGATGGGATACTAAGTGATTCACAGAGGGCCAGGAGGGGGGGTTTGGGGATGATCTCAACCCAGGAGAATGATAACATAGGTGTAGGGAAGGGGTACAGTTTGGGGTAAACTACTTAGGAAAACTAAAGGAATACAAAAAACTATTACAAAGTATTACAAAATATAAAAACACACTACAACAAGCTACCAAGATACTTCTGAAATGGTATGATGTGTGGGAAGAGTAATTCTCTGCAAACTCAACTGGTCTGCAAGACATTTTTTTCAAAGTGAGGCTGGGCCCAGGAGACTGAGTGAACTCTAGAACAAAGCAAGTTCTGTCTGTTCGTTATTTAAGATAAAACTGTTTTGTTAAATATTTCCTTTTCCTCAAGCTTTGATTTATTAATCCAGCTAGAAAGGGCTCTTGGTCTTGGAACACACTCTCATGCTTTAGAAAAAACAGCACCTAAAATATAGTCTTGACGATGCTTTACCCAGAAAAAGGAGTGTTCTGATGCTTCCTACCAAGGATCAGAAAGTGCCAGTTTTTTGTTTCTAGTCTGCTTTACTCCAGCTGATGTAGAATGACAGATGGCAGTTAACGATATTTTCTCCTAGCAGAGTCTCTAACCCCAAATGCTTTATACCATGCAACCTTTTCTAGTTATTCTTATGCAGTAAAATGCTGCATGCAGATACCGTACCAAAACCTTTTCTATAAATCATTAAAATAGTACTTTTATAATCTCAGAGGGAGGGTGTTAACTTCATCATCTACCATTTATAATCACAACATAGCACTGTTGCTACTGGGAAAAGAAGTGCAACTATACACACTTTTTTACATATAAAAATGCCTGGTGGATGAAACAAGAGCTGGATTATTCTGGACTTTGTGTACACCATCTATCTGCCACTATTTTACTTGTAAAAATGCATTCAATTACTTTAGAAGCAAGAGAACAGTCAGACTCACAACCTCATGAATGAACTAGTGTCTAATTCACAAAAGCCATGTTGAAACTGCAGTAATCAGAACCTTGAGCGCAATGCATAATTTTGAAGATGTGTCTTTCTCTGTATACCAGGCCTTTTCTAATAGCTGCATATTAAACCAAGAATGGTCAATGGTTGCCTCTATTTATTTAATGAGCTGGCTTTTTTTTTTTTTCAAAACTAGATATCAAAATCCTAATGCAACATGTTAGTAAAATGCCCAATATAAAATGAACATAGCTATCACATGTCTCAAGTTGTTTCATAATTCCAAAATTTTTCAGTCAGTATTACTGACACAATTCTCAGAATGCTAAGATAAGGTTCTATCCTTTCTCTCCCCTCCTCC
Source organism: Urocynchramus pylzowi (assembly GCA_013397555.1). Taxonomy (NCBI): domain Eukaryota; kingdom Metazoa; phylum Chordata; class Aves; order Passeriformes; family Fringillidae; genus Urocynchramus; species Urocynchramus pylzowi. The sequence goes on along the minus strand of VZRH01004485.1, from coordinate 72,033 downwards.
CTGCACAGCCTTTTTAAACATTTAAAAATGCAGCTTGTGTCTTGAAGACAATGAATTGTCAGGCGTCCAAATTTTAAAGACAATTACCTCTGTTTTATCTCCCCTTATGGTTCTTCATGTCTCGGGGACTCTCTGCCTGGTGTGCACTACCCTGTTACTGATGTAGTACGGATGTACAACATTTCCACTTCAGCAGGAAGTGCCTGCTGAGCACATTCAGAAACTGGCAAATTCACTTTTACAATTAGGACCCCACTTTTAAGAGGAACTGTATTCCTGCAGGTAAACATAGGAATTTGAACATAATTTTTACACAATTACAGAATGTACTGAGTTGGAAGGGACCCTCAAGGATCATTGAGTCCAACACCCAGTCCTACATAGCACCATCCCCAAGAGTCATATCATGCGCCCAAGAGTATTGTCCAAATATTTCTTGAACTCTGTCAGGCTTGGTGCTGTGAACCTTTTCCTAATACCCACCCTAAACCTCCCCTAACATGACTTCAGGCCATTCCTTCAGGTCCTGTCACTGGACACCAGAGAGAAGAGATCAGTGTCTGCCCCTCCTCTTCCCCACACGAGGAAGTTGTAGACTGCAATGAAATCTTCCCTCACTCTCCTCTTCTCCAGGCTGAACAGACCAAGTGACCTCAGTTCACCATCTCTGATGCCCTTCTTTGGATGCTCTCCAAGAGCTTAATATCTTTCTCATATTGTGGTGACCAAGACACACAATACTCAAGGTGAAGCTGACCGGATGCAGAGTGGTACAATCCCTTCCCTTGCTCAGCTGGTGATGCTGGGCCTGATGTGCCCCAGGCACAGTCAGCTCCCCTGGCTCCAAGGCACTGCTGACTCATACTTCAACTTTCTGTCAACGAGGATCCTAGGATGCTTTCCACAGCACTGCTTTCCAGCATCCCATTCCCTAGACTGCCTCTACATCCAGGGTTGCCCATTCCAGGTGCAGAATCTGGCACTTGCCATTGTCAAACTTCATATGGTTAGCGATTGCCCAGTCTTCTAGCTTGTCTTCTGGTTTTTCATTAAACAAGAAAACCCCCATCACTAGTATTACAAAATTAAATTAGTCTGGTACTGAAATCAAACGGAAGGTGTAAAATAAATAAGATAACCTTTCACTCCAGAACAAGTTGTGATTTATTGTTAAGGGTAAAGCAGACTATTAATAGCCTTTCACAATTCATTTTTGGGACTAACAAAATTTATACCACTAAACTTTTAGCATAAGGTTCAAATTCCACAAAAAGTTTGCATCTCGTGGACTCTGACCTTTGATAATAATTATAATTTTCTGTAAGAGGGACTCTTGGTCCTACATGATTAATTACTCCAAAATGCAGACAATTCATAGATTTCTCACTATTTTTCATTAAGAACTAAAAACAAATAACAATTTTACATTGTCTTTTATTTCCTATTGATATAAGAAGTATTTACCAGAAAACAACTACTACAACCTGTTCAGAACCTTCCATTTAAAACTTATGTAGCAAATTTAAAATTGTCTCTACAATTAAACACACAGCTTTCAGAAACTCAGCCTTATGGTCTGTGAGAATCTGGCATGGGAGCCACACCCAGCTATGATGGCTGATTACTAGAGAAGACATCTAGAGAGGATACTAGAGGACAGAAAACCATCCAGAAAATATCCCTATATAGCTTGGAGAATTAGTAAAATTTTAATCAATTTCTTTAACAAGTCCCTGGATGCCATTATTGTATGACAAGCAGTTGTAATACGTTTTCTGTGGGTGTCGCCACCATTCTCCTTGCATTATACCTGAAATAAAAGCATTCTTTTGCTTAGAGAGATTGAAAAACTGGAAGCAGAGCAAGACATTTTCCGCCCTAGATCAGGTCTACGCCTCAGGCATCCCCTTTTGGTGCACATCTGAGTGAGAGAAGTGCTAATGCCAAGCCCTATGAGCTCTCTGTTCTGCCCCAGGCCTGGGCTCAGCACGGCCACGGGACGTCCTCCGTTAGCCGTCTCTGGAGAGGCTCCGGAGCAGCGCCGCGAGGAGGCCGCAGCCAGGGCCGATCCCCGAGCCGCAGCTCGGCCGTGCCCTCGCCATGCACAGCCCAGACCGCTTCGCGCTCCTGCCCGAGGCCACGGAGCCGTCTGACCCTACTCAGCCCACGCGGCCCCTGACTGCTCTGCCCGCAGCACCGGCCCAGCGGCAGATCTGCCTGCTGGCCGCAGGCTGGCGCAGCCCCGGGCTCGCTCGGACCTACTGGCGCTGCTGAGTACCATACAACAGGCCCTGCCTGCCAGCCCAATCCCAGCGCTGGTGGCCCAGCTCCCAAGGCAAACCTTGATCTGGCAGCAGGATGGTTACATAGAGAGTGACTAACTAATTTTCATTAAAGAACAATGTAACAGAAGTCCAAGCATATTTAACATTAGTAAAACATTTTCCCTCAAAAGAATATTCTCCACAACAGCCAAAGGGCTGTTTCACCCAAATATTACTGAATACCAATAGATCATGTCTGCAGAGCAGTGTCTGGTAAATTACACTACATAAGGCTGCACAATTTAACATATGACATGTTGATAGTTCAAGGCATTTCCAAAGTTCGAAAATGTCTTATTTTGCCTTTAAAAAGGGCATTCTTTGAAGCAAGCACCCACAGTTCCACTGAAAGTCCCGCTGCCCAAATGTGTGACCAACTTTTGCACTTGGTTACTACTATTCAGTATGATATTAGAATACAGAAATAAAACCATTCAGATAGAGATTTGGTGAGTCATGACCATTGCTGCTTTAACAGAGGTTAAAATTTATGTTTATTTAACATTGTACATAAAATGCATTATTATGAATGCCTGTCTTTCTGTACAGTCTCTGTATAGCATACTGTCTGGTATAATGAATAAAGCACCAGCTCTCCCTGGTTGTTTCTGAACCATTAGATATGCAGTGACAATTAAGAGTTTGTAAGGCTATGTTAATTAGATGCAATATTTTAACAGGCAGGCACATTTTCATTTATTTTGCCTTCATTTCTGAGACTTCTGCCACTTACTATAGGATGTGCTCTGTAGTCTTAGCAGTGTTAACAATGGCTCTGTGTCTGGAACAGTGAATATATTCTCTAAATTATAATATAGGCAGATGCAATTTAATAATATATTTGAGCAAATACAGTTGCTTAGAAAGGGTCAGAAGTCACCTTTATTCCAAGTTTTTTCACTTATTAATAAAAAACAGACTTCTTCTGTATTCTCTATTTTGTCTTCATAAAAGAAAATACTCTGGAATCAAAAGCTTGACTTTACACAAAGCCTACTGTGTTCTTAGACAGAAGAAGAGGACTGTGACTACTGATGTTTTCTGTTTCTATAGGCTTCTAAAGGAACAACATATTATGCTAAGTTGGTCTGCATCCTTTGAGCCAGGTTCAATTCCTAGGACTGTTAGCAAATAAATAATCCACTATTAGCTACAGGTTTTTAATCCTCAAAGGAACTTTTCGCATTTCCAACATACACAATTAATGAGAGATTAATTACACACTAATGAAGAAAACAATGTCTCCATACATTTCGTTATTAGGTGTTACAACAAAGAAATTATGAATTGAATGGTGATCTGAAAACTGTTTGAATACTTTCGGATATAAGAGGACTAAGTCTGGAAAATTTCAAATTAGCTAGATATCTGTAAAAACTGATACACAGTGACTCCTAAACCTGTACAAAGACTGACTTGCAATGCTGCTATACCAAGCGCTGTGCATTATGAGAAAAGTCTTTCTAGGAAACAACCCATTTCTTGCAGAAGCAGGTGTCAAGTTAGTGTCTAAAGCACAGAACTGGCTCAGATTCCCCCTCCATTCCAACAGAAAAATACATGATATGCTCATTGTATAAGACTAGGTTTATTATAACTCGTTTGAATATTTTCCATTTTGTGATGGGTAACCGAAACCTAATTTGAAACTTGTTTTCTATTGCTGTTGGTGTATCAATTTAAACAAAACAACTGAAAAGTATAATCCTAGATGTAAATCCACAGACACAGTGGCATAAATAACAGTCCTGAATGCTCAGTCTAGACTGAAATTATTATAGGGCTAAAGCCCACATATTTGAATCATTAGATGTGTATCAGCTATATGTAGAATTAACAAAGACATGATCACAAAAGATAAAATCCTCTGGGAAAGCTTCTTGTTGTTCAAAATAAATGGTACTCACTGATAACCCAGCCCAGTATCTGCTTCATTATAGGAATGGGCCATGGGCCTTCCTTGCATCTTAACAAGTGTTCAGGATCCAAAAGTTGGCATTTGGTTAAATACAGATGCTGGATCAGATGCTCACTGTTTTCTATGAGGGAGGAGATATCCTTACAGACTTCGCTGCAGCTCCAGAATACAACACACTTGTTATACATAAACGACATGAACAGTGTATCCCAGCTGCTGGAGGGAGAGAGAGGAAGGAAGGAGAGAATCGCAGCCCACTGTAGATATGAACATTTAATGTGAATGTTTAACACATGAATATTTAATAGACTGTAACTTGTGCAGAAGAAACATCTCAAAGACAAATCAAAACCAGACCAAAATAGGAGGCAAAATAAGATTTGGGGGATTTGGGGAGATTCTCAGAACATGTATTAATCTTAGCAACACCAAGAAAGCTTTTAAGAGAGTTGGGAAAAAATTTGAGAAGATGGAAGCCGTATGAATAAGAATTTGGTTTACTCTGATGAAGGATCAGAAAATGCCTTCCCAGTCTCAGAAGTAGAACAAGTCTCACCTTCTTACAAAAAGTCATAAAGTCTTACAAAACCCGAATATTTTACAGTCCTAGACTCAGCTTTATGCACTGCAGATGTACCTTAACATCTTGAGAATATCAGTGAGCAATAAAATCATAATGTATATAAGAACTTGCTGACTGGAAGTTCTGGTACTATTTTCTCAGCTAAAAATGCTTAATGTTAGGCCTAGATGCCTAGAAGTTAATATCCGGTTTAATCTCCAACTCATTCCTAAAAATTGATGTCATATATTTGGTAAATATTAATAATCATGTAAATTATAACTGGAAATGAGTTTCTGCTCTTATATGTGACAAGGTTGTAATATCCTGTGAAAAACTGTGAAATCCTAGGAACTGGAAGCAAAGTAAATTTTGAAAATTGAGCTTTCAGCATAACAGTTGTATTGCTGAACCAACTCCAGGGCTTTTTTCTTAGGGACATTTGGCGCTGAAAAGTATAGTCAAGAAATAGTATACTACTAATAAACAACTAATACATTGTTATTATTGCTGTTATTGTTGTTACGTGTCCCCATTAAAACTGCAATTTTTGAAGTGGTACGCATTAATACCCAAGTTACTTACACTTTTCTCTGCAATGTATGAAGCCAGTTGTTAAGTACACAGATACCAAAGAGGTGGACTGAAAACATGTAAGCTTAACATTCAGCTATGAAGGTGCTGCTAACATGCTTTGCTACATGGAATTTATAGCAGTAAGGTTTCTGTGGCTAGTAATTCTGCTCTTGGTGCCATGAAGAATTCTACTCTGTCTTTCCCAATGGCATTCTAAGCAAATGCCCTCAGAACACAAGTACCTGGAGCCAGTGCAGGTCACAGCACTCTTTTTATGGCCTTCAGATACTGCGCTTAAACTATGACTGAGCCTACAGAAGGCATTACCACAGTGTAGCAGCATGTGGCTACAGTGTCGATCTTTTCCAGAGAGGCCTCAACTCCACGACAGGGGAAACAGATGAGACAAGTCTCTTTGTTGTTTAGCACGAGAGTCCATTTATTTTCCACCCCCACGCCACGACCCCGTGCCGGTGCGGGGAGGGGGCGCAGGAGGCGGAGGCCCGGGAGCCTGAGCAAAGCCCAGAGAGCCGAGAGGAGAGAGGCGAGAGCGGGAGCGGAGCCAGGGCCGCGGGGTTTTATCAGGTGTCCCATGGGAAGAGTCTTAAAATAAGATTACAGCCTCCTCAGAACGGAAAGGCTCCGCACCACAGGACACCTAATCTCATCTCTTGAGGCCTTGAGGGAATTGCATATCAACAGAAATGTTATGGTCTGCAGTCTGAATTTGCCTTCTCCAATGCGACACCACACCATAGTATTCATTCTGACGAACCCCTGGTTGATGCAAACAAAAGGTATTGCAAAACTGAAGTGTTAGTGTGTAGAGGGAAGATTTCACAGTGCATGCTTGTACCCTACTTTTTCCTATGTTCCGTTAATCCACCCATCACTTCAAAGAATGGAAAGTGAGGAGAAAGACACTATAGCTGTACTATATTATGTATAAATGCAAAAAATATGAATTTATTATCAGCACTCACTAAATATTCCAGATCTCTGGAGAAGCTATAACACCCCAAACTATTAACTAGCAATTTTGCAACAATTTTATTTTACTTACTGTTTGTTTCCATGTGTGGTCTGTGAGCATACACATACATAGATTTTAAATTTTAATTGGAAGGATTTTTTTTCACTGTGACTCTAAAATGCAAGATTTTAGCATTCCAAGGTGACATGTGTCCACATGTTATTGCATAATAACACTTTTTGTCACCTACATTTAGCTAGCAGGCTACATACATCCTTTCCAGCTGAGCAGAAGTGACTGTTCTGCAAAAGAGAGCAATCCCTTCATAATAGGGACATCTTCATGGAATTCATCTGGCTAAAAAATAATGTTAAAAATGAAAAAATGTTCAAGGATTCATAAGTGCTATTTCCATTATCTGTGACCTCCAATGTTCCAGGTCCTGTAATCTGTTTCCTTCTGTTCTGTCAATGTCCTTCAACCCTCATTTCCTAGTTCACATTCTTAAGTAATTCTCCATCCTGAATCCCAAATTATTCTCCCTTCTCTTCCTAACCACATTTTTATTACTATTCTGCTGCCATATATGAAACGAGACTGCTCTTGAATGACAGGTTTCCATTCTGTTCACTCTTAGAGATAAAAATGGTTTATACATTTTTAATGTGAAGAGCTGGTCCAAAATCAAAAGGCCATCTAAGAAGGTACATAAAGACCAATCAAATAAAGGGACTGCTGCATAGTAAATCTGCTTTGTATACCTGAATACATAGCACTAATTAAATATCTCAGTGAGCAGTAGCATTTGACTGATCTCCTCTGAAATGGTGTCATTTACACTGCACCATTGCCCATTAAAACAAAATCAGCTCTTCATGTCCCCTAAAACATTTTGCCAGTCAAGAATCAATCTGTCTGGAAGCCTGTCACAGAAAATAACTATGAAGAGTGACATCAACATTCCAACAATATTGTAAATTATACGGTAACCAGAAACTAATTTGAAAGAAGAGAGATGTTTTGTAGAAACAACCCTGTGTTGACAGAGAGATTAATAAAAGGAAATGTCAAAAAAAAGACTTTATGTTCCAAGAAGAAAAATACTTGATATACATTCCTCTCCTGTGTATAATTCAGCATTATGAATTTGAAAGTTGAGATTCTAAATCTTGCAAATTTTTTTTAATTTGCTCAGTTGAAGACAGGTATCTGTATGGGTTCCACAGGAGAGGGCCCTGGTTAAGTCTTTCCTGTAAGTCAAATGAGACTTGAACTAGTCTGAAATAATGGTTCAGAAACTCCATCTTTCCCTACTGCTTCTAAATTGTATCTTCTCATTTGTTTTTTTTATAAGACAGATGGAGTTCTTAAAAAGCAACCTAAATTTGTGTCGCAATTACTACGGAATTCCAAGAAAAGCTGCAAACATATGCATTAAAAATAGCAAGAAATTTTGAATTTCTCTCATGTTTTAAGCAGCAGACCTCATGCTAGAGAAACTGATACCAAAGTATCAGAAGTTTTTTGACTGCCCTTTTAGTATTTTCTGGAAGGTTTTCTTTACTCTAGTAACTCAGTTTGGGTTCACCTAAGGTGAAGAGAGAGATCTATAAACTGAACTAGGGGCGTAAAAAAAATGAAAATAAGCAGACGCATGGGATCCTGTTACAAGCAAACCACATGGACAGTAATTTAAAAGTTGAGATCACTGTCAGTAAGCCAAGAGGAAAACAGGACTGGTTGACAGATACACTTGCCTGATGGGAGAAGCTTGGCTTCCAATCTCAGAGTACTGATTTTATGCTAAAGAGCTCTCAGAAAAAACAAAACAAAACAAACAAGTAAACCAAAAACACACATTAATGATTAAGTGGAATAAAAAAATCCTCTGGAGGGGTAAAAAGGAAGGAATGAAAAAAAACAGAACGGAAAGCAAGTGGAAATGGAAACAATCAGTTAAGCAAGGGAAACAGGAACAAGATGATACAGAAGAGTAAATTGAAGAACAATCTGTAGCATAAGTGCAGGAAAGTTTATAAGACTGATCAGGTATCCAGGAACAGCAGCAAATCATCCATATGTCCTTCACTGAAGACAAGTCCACCATAAGTTGTATTTAGTAGGCAATCCAAAAGCATCAAGTTAAAATTGGACTTTGGTTATCCTGACAGATGCAAAATTGAATAAATGAACCAAAAAAATCAATTTCTGAATCAAAATTTTGAATCTAAAGCATAGCAATTTTATAATTAAAAAGCGTGAACTGAATGAAGTTTAAATCCTAGCATGTTTTCAAGATACAATTCATATTATGACTTACATAGAGTTGTTTCTTGAATCTTAACCAACAGCAATAATTTCTTTTAATGCACCTAAACATTTTCTAGTTAACAGTACACTCCCATTCATTGAATTCATTTAAGTCAAACTATAACATAGTAAACTGTGAATAAATGAGAATTTGATAGTTACAATAAGTTATTACTTTATCTTGATTTCTGGATAATACACTGATGAAATTATTCCTAATGCTAACAACTAATACAGAAGCCTAAAGGTAATGAGTATGTACTGGTAAAATGCAGAATGAGATGACAGTACATATATATCCTGAATGCTTTAGGAAATGCAATAAGGAACTTGACCGAAAGAAAATTACCTGAAACACAATCATGTATTTTCCTATTATTAATTGACAAAATGAAGGTTAACAAATGGTTTTCTTCTTGGAGTACCTTTTGTGAGGGATCTCAATCACTAAACCTAATCAAAGCTTCTGTAAAAATTGAAAGGATTAATATAGATTAAATGGGACAAGTTGGGAATACTAGGACACAGAAGACTGACTTTCTAGTCTCACATACCAGAAGGCTGTTCCAAATTGCTATTCTATTCTAAGGATGGAAGCCAATGCTTTTCAATCCCAGGCTTTTTTTTTTACATACCAATAATTATTCTCAGTCTCTCTTCCTGCTTCACTACAGGCTAGGAAAAGAAGTAAAAAAATGCTTGACTTGTGGATTACTGTCCTAAAATCTGAAAATTAAATCAGTTTGCCAGTGACTCTAAAGTCTCGCAAAACACTTTTAACTATGTGTTTGCTGATTATTTTATACCAAGACATAAAATAAGTCCCCATTTCCCTCACTGTGATTTGGATACCTACCCTGCAAAGCCCTACTTTGTTAAGCAACTTGTGCTGGAACAATGAAGCAGCTATGTGTCTACACAGAACATATAAAAGCCATCATTCAGACTTAAGGAAAAAAAAAAAAAAGATGGCAGTGGATTGGCCCCCCACTCTTCAAATACTTCCCACCCACAAGAGAATTCAAGCAAAAAAAACTGTCCCACAGAGCACATTCCATCCTACTGGTACTCCCAGAATAAAAGTGTTTCAATTGTTTGGCACAGTGCATCACCAGGAATAAATACATCAAGCCAACCAGAGCTTGCATTAGGTATTAAGACCTATTATTTCTGGGATACTCTGACATTTTGTCACAGCATCAATACAATTACATTTTCAATTGCTTTGAGTGCTACTGGGCAATGGTCCTGAAGTATGAACAACTTCTCACATATTCTGCAAGTCTCCCATCTTGAGCAACACACAAGTATTAAAACCTAACAAACAAGAGGCTTCCTTTACCAAATAAACATTTCCTTATCTTTTTCTAATGTGATAGTACATGGCAACATTCTTCTTACTCAGTACTTCCCAAGGAAGATTTTCTTATGGCCAAAATATTTCTTTTATTACAGACTCAGCACGTTAACTCAGCAGAAGATTTGGAAAAGATCTGCAAACAACTTTCAGCTGCATAGAAAATCTACTACAAAGTACTTTCTACCTAGTTCTATGAAAGCTGCAAAACAAATGAACAAAATCACCTCCAACAACTTCTTGATCAATGTTTATCACTACTGAGGTGTTGCCAAAGAAAATGGCAGGTTTTCTTCAGGGGTCTGTCATGAATTACAGAGGATTCACAGCTGCAAGTCAAGTACTAACTCCTCCTGAGAGAAATCTTGTGTTCTAAAGAATCTTAAAGTTCCAGATAAGATTCTGTTTTGGCAATCTGCAATTACCTTTAAAAAAAAAAGTTCTAATGGTGAAATATGCTGCAAAAATAACACAGAAAAAAAGCTTCAGATTCCTTGCTTTTTGCTCATATTTATTTTGATGTAGAATTGAAATCAACAGAGTGAGATTAGGAAGGAAAAATCATAAAATTCCTCTAAAACAGAGGACAACAATGAAGAAGTATGCGATAAACTAAAACTGTATTTTGTAACAAGAAGACAGATTGATAGAACAGAGAGAAAGACAGACAATAATGAAAGACAAAGCAGATACTCCAGATGCCAGATGCACAGATGATGTCAAAATTGATGCCTGTAATGACAACAGCTATAGTACAAGAACTTGACATCTATACTAATAATTTGCATAAACTTTCTTTACCCTTGGAGGGATGCAACCTCACAATTATTTAGAAGCATCTACATTAGTAAAATTAGCAGCATTTGGTTGAGGGATTGTGTCAAATGGTCAGGAGGAAGCTGTGAGTAACCATAACGTAACTTACCACAGCTTTTGTAGTGCAGCCAAAGCAGCAGAGAAAGACAACATAATACGTAGCTGTCATGAAATATAAACATAGCCCACAAAAGAATAAGCACATAATTTAATCTTCTAATCAAATATTTAGCTTTCATCTATCTTTGAAAAAGAAAAGGTAAGGACATGGATGAAAAGTAAACCAATCCCAGCTTACTCCACTTACTTCCCTATAAGTGGAAATCATGTACAAGACCATAGCAAGGGAAAGGAAACACATATGGCTTTGCCCTTTCTTACACTAATCATGACTGATATCTAAGTTAAAATGCCCTAACATCAGGAAAACATATTTTAAGATAGCCCAGCTAGCCCAAGGGTTTGCAAGTGCTCATCAGGTCTGCATGAGAGGATGAGCAGACAGGCCAAGACAGTGCAAGCTTGTTTAAAAAGTCAAAAAAAGCATAGCTATGCAGACTATACAGTCCTACCCTTGCACAAGTGCTCCAGAAAGGCTCTTGGGGTCACACAGTGAGAACATAAGCTACTTCCTCTTTCAGTTTTATTTATTATGCAGACTATAAGGAGAATGTTACCCATAAACAAGAGAATCTTTCCAAATGCAGAGCAGTCTGTATTAAGGACCACTGTCATTCAGTTGCCCTTGTTTGGTTGGGCAACTACAACTTATTATTTTAAAGGCAAAATCAATAATGACAAGTTCAATACTTTAAAGCAAATTTACTGCAGGATGCCTTTTAAAGATAATCTTTGGTACAGACATAAAACTATGATACTTTAAGTATGACAGAAAATGGTTAGAGACAACACATTTCAGTGCAAGCCCATTAGGACTAGTGAAATCTAACGAACTTTAATTCCCACGTTGAGTGCAATATTATCATTAACTGATCCCACTAACTGAACTGACCCAACAGCTTAAAACAAGTCAAAGAACAGGTGATCAAAAATACATTAATTGACCATCCACATGCCCCAGGAGTTACTCTGTGGGGAAAAAAAAGAAACACTTACGCACACTGTTCCTTTACCATGCCATCCTTTCTTACTATATTTTTCTTATACTTTTGAGGGAGACAGAACATAAATAAAAAACATTTGTAGGTTTTCTCATATATCTTATTCTGGCAGTGGGTTACAGTGTACATAACAGGGAAAAGTCTTGGAAAAAAGCTCATGGCAGATTGTCATTGGCTCAGAATTCTAGTGCACTTGTTTATTTGTTTCCCATCTCCACTTACAGATTCACTTGATTTGGGGTTGCTTTCACTTTGTTAAGAAACTTTCACTGATTTATCTTCCTATTCTGCTTGTCAGTATCCCAAACCACTCATTCACTACCTACAGATTTTTGATTCCCTCAGTTGGAAGGAAAACCTTTCGTTATAAAAGGATTGGAAGAAAAAGCCAAGTTTCCAGTAGCTGAGCTCTCTTTATTATCCTCTCTACAATTCCAAAATAAGCTTCCAGACAGCTGCCAAGATGGTTGTTTTCCCTCAGACTGGAGACCAACATGGTGGCTAACTTCAAGCTTGTGGACTGGTGTTACATGGCTCTTGCCACAACACTTAATTATTTGTGAAAAGCCTGTCAGCATAAATTAGAAAGGATCTGCATGAACTGCATAACCAGAAATACAATATCATGTAACATTATGTTACTTGCTTTCCAAATGAAATTATGTATTCCTAGTTATAATAATTCTGTTAGCAACATATATGTACATATTATATACATATTTACTTAAATACACACACACATATACATATATGTGTGTGTGTGTGAAAGAACTGTATTATCTCACAAATCCTACACAAGCCTTTAAATTACTTATGGGGGTAAATATTGTAAGAGTTTAAGAGTATTGGTAACAGGGCACATCACTTCCCTGTTTATAGCAGTTGCTTAGATGCTAGCACAGATATTGCATTGTGCTGAAACCAACAAAAAGGCGCATTCACAGATACAGCTTATTGCCTTTTGTCTGAAAGAATAAAGCAACACAGCATAGGAATTATT
>VZRH01004485.1:22811-44378 GCA_013397555.1 Urocynchramus pylzowi | reverse complement strand
TTTTTTTTTTCCAATAAATTTATTGTTTTAAAAACCATGAAAAAGCTGAGAAAAAACCCCTAACTGCTCATCCTGGGCGCCCCAGCTAAATCCCAAGACAACCCAAGAAAAACTAAAAAAAAATCACAAGAGCTTGCAACAGAAATTTAGAAAAAAAATGTTGGGTTTAAGATGTTTTAAGTTACTATTGTATCAGGAGTCAAAGAAAAGCAAAACAGCTCATAATTCTACTAAGAAGAAGTTGCCATGCTTGTTGCATTGCACTACATCAAAAATTATTCTGCTTTGGAGATCATGAATTCAGGACCTACACACTAAATTTTACTATGTTTGTTTAGTGCAGTAACTTCAGTAACTCTTAATACATAAATCACTGCAGAAAATTTCATTTGCTTTCCATTTCTAAAATAAAATTCCATTAACAAATGGTGAAATCCAATTTGTTGTTAACAATTTTAAAAACTCCAAACTGTAAAACACTTAAAATTACTAATAAAACATAACACAACAGCCTAGAATACAGTTGCTAACTTTAAGGGATAAGCATCCTGTCTCTGGCCAGGACAAGGTTAATATTTGCAGTGGCCAGGAGGCACATGGCCAGGACCAGAGGTTATTCTTTACCACCTCACCATTGTTGGGGTGGGAGGAAGGGGCTGCTTCTGGTTGGAGGAGTCAGGATTAACGAGCATTTTGCATATGAATCACTCTCTTTTGCATACTTTTATTATTATTGTTACAGTTACTGGTATTGTACAGTTACTGGTATTTTTTCTTATTGCTGTTTCCAGTAAATCGTTCTTAACTCATGACCTTTTGTGTCTCCAGTTCTCTTCTCCAGCCTGCCATAGGGGGAGTGAGAGTGGTTTGAAGAGTCGCAGTGGGAGCTCTACTACATCAGGGAGTACCATTCCTAAACTACAACATTACAAAACAACCCTATATCTAACATTTACATTTATAATATATATATGTAGAGTATAATATATGTATATATAAAATATAATATATGTTATATATATAGTATATATATATATATACTATACTATATATATAACATAATACAATTTATACTTTTACATGTTTAGTGGAGGAGCATGAAAAAATATGGAATTTGCAGAAATGAAATTCAGAGATCAGGTTATTAACTGACTGCACAAACTCAGATTATGACTAAGCAGTGTCAAATCTTGTGCACATAATCCATTTAGCTTGCTCCTGTAAGAATGTGTCTCCCTCCATGTTTTATCATTGGATTTATTGCCCTGAATACCCTTCCAAGAAACAGATGCTGAATGCTTCTCTTCAGCCTGCCACAGGAGGAGGGGAAGAAGGAACAAGCGAGTGGCAACACAGTTTGGAGAGTCTCAGCATCAGCAATATATTGGGGAATACCATTCCTAAACCATGACAATGAGCAGTAGTTTGTAATGTAATAATCTTACTGTGTTTACTGTAAAGACTTACTGTGTTTACATTTACTTACTGAAATGCTAAGTTATGCATTTCAGCAATAAGGATCATGCATTCTGCTGGATAATATATAAGAGAACATTCTAGGTTAATAAAGCATCATACTGTGCAGTACATAATTATTACTGTAGTAAAAGTTATCAGAGGAATATTAATTAAGACATATGACACAGTATTAAGTGTTTGAAAAATGAAAGACAGATGCTGTATTTCCTGCTTCAGAGAGACATACAAAAAAAATCTAAGTACACCTTGTGGAAATTTTTATATATTCTCACTCCTTATGTAAATCAGTTTGAACCTCAAAGTTCTAGTAGTTCAGGCTTTGACCTGAACCTTGCCATCCTTCATACCCCTCTAATCCCAAGCACTTAGTAGACATGGACCATCTGGGCTTTGAATTTTCTCCTCCAGATTGGCTTTGGGAAAATTATGTTGACAACATATTACCAAAAGAATTCTCATTCATTTACCCAAGGAGATGTGAAGAGTGGTAGCAAGAAAACAATTTGAAGGAGATAAGGAAGGTAAGCAAGGGTATAGCTTCATAAGTGAAAGCTGCATAGCCTTAACCCACTTGATCCTGTCATTTAGTGGAAATGTCCTGGAATACCTTTGTCTTGGCTCTACGCACTCTTTCCTTCCTTTTTCTGGAACAATTTCTGTTCTTTAACGTCTACAACCCTGCAGGAGATTACAGATGGTTAGCAGCTTTTTACTACAGAAGCTTGCTTCCAGAAAGTATAGACATCTGTCTTCAGAAGCAAGTAGCAAATTTCACATGCAAAGATGTTTGTAGTGTCAGGCCAACCAGGACAACATCAAATGTTATGGTGTATTCCCGACTGATTCAATTTCTTCAATTTGACACTTTCAGACAACAACCTTCTCAGTCTCTGTCTACATGAACAGTTCAGTTCAGGTGAGGAGTGTAGTTTTGAGGGGAGTTTCCATATTGTTCCTACTTACGGTGTCTTACTTGATTCACAGAGAGATCTCAAAGCACATGAACTGATTTTTGGATGAAATTTACTTGAAGACATGGTCTATGAGTGCACCCAAAGTATTCCAACCCCTTACTAGGGAACACTCAGTCAAGCCGGAAGTAAAAACACTCCAAAATGTTCTTGAGGTCTTGAATACAACACTTCACTGTATAAACCAAACAGTATTGTTCTGCATTACTTCCTGATGTCAACATTCCCTCAGTGTACTGATGTATTCAATCTCCCTGCCTTAGGGATGTCCTCAACCCCATTTAAAGCTGTCTCTTCACCTCAAAAAAGAGCCTATTCACTACTGAAGGGCTATGGATCCTAATCTCAAAAGCATCTAGAAATAATGTTTCATTTTTGATCACTGTAGGATTTGAACCACTTCCTGCAGCTAGCAACTATGTTTAGTATATAGCATTTTTACAGGTGTTTAATCATCATCAGTCAGCTGAAGTTGCTTGTTACATATGACAGGATATATTACATACGACATCAGCTTTTTATACATACTCTGAATGCATCTATGCATCTTTAGAATTGTGATGCGTGCCACCTTAGAATATGCTCAGTTTTCTGCCACATGCCACAAATCAAAAATTAAAACTTTAAAGCTTTCAAATGAGATTAGCGTATTTCCTTATATATCATCACAACATAGTGTTGTGATGATAAATAAACTGAGGAATACAAAGATATTGCGTACACACAAACCACACAAATAGTTAAATAATATCTAGGCAGGAAATGGACTGCTCAGTAATGAAATTCCTACACTATATTCAGAAACATGATCTGTAGAAGAGAACCCTATATAAAATGGAACACAAAATGCAGACTTTGAGTGCTGGTATTTTAAAGCCCCACTGCAGCTTTACATTCCAAAGGTATGGTGTACTTGAAATAGGAACATACAGAATCTTCAAAAATACTTAAGCTACACAGAGTTTTAAATTATGCTTATGTCTTTTACTCCATTGCCCTTAAAGTACAGGGAAAAAAAAAAAATCTCCTGACATTAGAGTGAAAAAGCAGCAGCCTATGCACTGAATCAAAGCTGCCCACATGCCTCCCTTAGGTAATCACCTGCAATCACAACAGTAAGAAGTCTATAAAACATTACAATCACCTCTTTTCAGACAGTTGACAAATATGTCTGTAAATAACTTTTATATGGCTAGTTATCTATCAAACTGTTTCTTTAGTATTAACTACAAAATCAGTACTCTCAAGTGTCAGAAACAAAATAAGCAACTTAGAGCCAAACATAAAAAGGCAATAATGACGAAAAAATATTTGTTGCATACTATTTTGTATGCAAAATAAAATGTTAGTCATTGTTTTATTATGCAAAATAAAATGTTATTAAAAATCCAGCTTCGGGAAAAATAAACTTAATTTTGTTAATTTTGTTGAAATTTCTCACCAAATAAGGAATTCACAGAGGAAAACAATGGCTGCCATTTTCCTTGAAATCCTTGTTTTAATAAATCCCTAAATAACACTGCTGTGAAACAGTACTATTCAAATGCATATATTTTACGCACCACAGATAATTTCCAAAAGCATTGCTTTTCCTTTAAAATACAACCGGAATTAAGAGCATTTATAAGCACATTTTATGTAACTGTCAACACAGTTGATAGTTACAACTCCCATGCACCAGGCCCAGTCACTCTCCAGTTCCGAGCACACCTCCGAAACACGAGTCTGTGATTCCCTGAGGCGCAAATTACAGCAAAACTGCTTATACGGGCTTTTCTGCTAACAAATGAATGATGTAGGTGATTGGAGCCAGCCCAGAACACTCAGCAAACAGGCAGCGAACTGACCCAGCCTGGGGCACGGACAGTGCCCGTGCTCGGGCGAACGGGCAGGGCCGGGCCGGTCACAGGGCGCGGCGGTCCTCGCGCGAGGAATAGGAGCTCGCCGGAGGCTCGCCTCGCGGGAGCAGAGCAAGGAGGGGCGGGCGGTCGGGCCCAGGGCTTCTCCGGCCGCTCGGCTCAGGGGCGGCCCGCGTGGCACCGCCCCGGCCGCCGGAGCACCGCCCCGTCGAAACTNGGGACGGGACGGGACGGGACGGACCGAGGCGCTGCCGGTGCTAGCGGCCGGGGGAGCCCGGGCGGCGGGGAAGAGCCGCGGGCTCGCAGAGGGCGAAGGGCGGAAGAGGCAGGGCTAGCCCGCGCTCCGCCCGCCGTGACCGTCGGGACAGCTGCAGGCATAGGGGCTGCCCCGGTGGGGAGAGCCGGCGGGGCTGCAATCCACCCGCTGTGCTGCTTTTCCTTCCTCGCAGTATTACTCGAGTTTATGGTCGTAATCCTCACGGTTGGAATGGGTATTGCCATTTGATGTTCTTCAGTGGAGATACTGCACAGCCCTGGGATTCCTCATGTGGCAAAGGCCGCGTCGTGCCAAGCGTGTCTGGCACCTCTTCTTTTAACGGTGGAGACGGCTCCAAAACACTGGGGTTAGAGTTCAGGGTATTTTATCCAATGCATTTCCTTTAGCATAAGTAGCTGTACTACCTATGTTAATTTTTAAAAAATATGTGTAAAATATAATAGTTGGTTTTCTAAAGTACAAACTTTCTACTGTATTGAACCACCAATAACCTCACAGGTTCAAACTAGAAAATAAAAACTACTCAAAACATATTTAGCATTACACTTGCCTTTTTCTGGATTCCCCATTTCCAGAGGCATTAACGAGTCTGAATTACTTGAAAGGCCCTTCACAGCCTCCTAGCAGCAGTGTTAGTTTGCCCCAAATTGATGCAGCTTGGCCGCAGGTCCTAAGTGTTGCTGTGAGAGTGAGGGAAGTCAGTGAGGGAAGAAGTCTTCATCTGAAGTTGGCATCTTATGGATCAAAAGTAATGCTTTAGGCAAAGGAAGCCCATAGGGAGGAAATCATTATTTCAAGTTCAGCCTCCTGACATGTTACCCCAGCAACAAACTGCTCTTGATAATTCTTTTCCTTTTTGCCCTGAGATACATGAGGCAGAATCGAGCAGAATCAAGGTTAGCGACCCTTAGCTTATTATTGTCCCACTGTTTTCTGTGACATGCATCTTTTCAAACAGGTTCTATAGTTCTTTTGTCATCAAGGTAATAAAGAGATTGCATCACTTTTGTGAGTAGCCTTGTCATACCCTTTTCCTGACAGCACATTCTTCCAGTGTTAGTCTCGCTGCACTGATGATTGTATTTGTAATTGTGACAGAATTTATACAGTAGTGCCAGGAAATGCAGTAGGAGTTGTATCTGAACATCACTAGCAGTAGTTTGTCACTGAATCCAACTGTTCCTCAGAGTCAAGCAACAGGAAAGTTGACAAGTAGACAGATGGTCATCCAAATTCTTACATGTAGCAAACCCTCATCCTTTGTCATCTGATCAGTCATGCAACTTCAGGTATGAATCCCATCTGTCCATATTTGTTTGTTGGGTTTTTCCAGAGTAATCTTCAGTAATCTTGCATACTATACCACAATAGACATAATTTCACTGGTTTAAATTTTACAGCTTCTTTCATATAGGGTATCACTTTTAGCATTAGTTTGAATGCAGTACTTTTACAAGTGTAGGCAAAACCTTTTGGTGGCAAAGCTATGCATTAGTCTTTCAAGGGCTGCTTCTTGAAAAAAAGAAAAGAAAAAAAAATTTCAATCATCTGACTTTTTTTCAACCTCATCTTGTCTTTTTTTCGAGATAAAATAAGGCATAAATAATTCTGAAGAATCAAGGTCTATCTAGATTTTTGTGGTATTGTTTTGGCTTTTAATATGAGAGGTAGCAGTAACAGAAAACGTAGCAAGATACTCTTTTGCAATGTCTATTTTTTCTAAAAAAAATTGAAGTTAGTAATATATTACCTACAGCAAAATGCAATCCTGAACTATTAATAAATTGACATTACCAGCACAGTATGCAAATATGTCATAGCCTCTTCCTCTTCTCTGCCTAGCAGTGGTCCTTCTGCATTTCTTCACCTTTGAGCTTTATAGATGTTTTCAGTATCCTCTGGAAATACTTTTTTCACTGTGTTGATACCTATTATTGGCAGTATTGTCATGCTTCTTGTGCTGTGTTATAACTATCTATCATATAGCATTATTATTAAGAGCACAGTTTATCTACTGTAACTATTTTGAAGGTACTTGTTGCCTCCCCAGCTGTGTAACTTTCTGTAATATCTTTGTCTTCTAGAGTTCTGAGTAAAATTTCTGTGATATTTTTTGCATTACTATCAATAATTCTTTTTTTTTTTTTTAATGCTAGGAAGTTAGTGACTGCTCTGATCACAATTAAAAAAAAAAAGAAGTCTACATTTTCACAGAAGAAAATCAAGAAGAAGCCTTTCCGTAGTGTTCAGGCAAATTTGGTTTCGCAGTATTGATTTGGGTCATAGTAAAAAATTACCTTATTTCATATTTTTCACTAATTTCCAAACATTTCACAGATTCATAGCTCTTGAAGAGAGTAAACCATCCTCTTAAAACAAATCCAGACACGTTTTTGCAAAGTATTAAGACATTCTGAAAATACCTGTAGCAACAATATTTGGGGCTCTAAACTTTAAAAAGCAGAGAAAGTATTTACAATGAAAAAGAATAAATTTGTGGTAAGTATTAGGAGGAAAAATAAACTTCAGATAGTCTGCTGTCTCTCTTATTGGAGGATAATAATAATAATCACCAAGTGGCAGTGGCAGCAGCTTATTAAAAGAAAGCAGAGATTAGTGTAGGACATTATCAAAATATGCTGATATACTGGCTAATAGGTAAGTTGTTTTTAAAATCTTGCTAAATCTGCATGTAGGTAAGCATTGAGTAATAGGATATTCACTAGAGGGCCAGAAAATGAATGAGTGTCTGTATAAATGAAAGAAATATATATTGTTGTGTCTCTGTGAACATAAATTTTAATTATGCTTAATAATTTTCAAATATCAATTGCACAATACTTAGAAGTGCATACAGCAGTTCACTTGCCCTTGGTCCTGTTAAAGCCTGAGATTCCTGGTAGAGGTGTTAGTTCATGTAAGTGCTGCTTGCCACAGGAGGAAAACACAACTTAGCCAGTAATTCTTTTATCACTGTAGTAATTGTATTATACTTGATGTGACACAGTTTCTAGAGAGGAAGTCTAAAGTTGTGTTGCAGATAGGCTAGTAGCTTTAGGAGGCTTGAGCTGTAAAGATCTTACACCTCATGTTCTTTTCCCCTTTAGCAAATGCTTCAAAGCATCATAGGGCATGGATGGAAGTCCTATTCTAGTAAACCTGCTCAAAACTTACATGTAGGCAAGTCTGGAGCTGGCTTTAGCTTTGGTAAGTAGTATGGTTTTTGAAAGAAATGTAACAATAACGGGCAAACTGCAGAGTTAAAAAGAAGTCATATCCTATGTTGTAGTTCACCATGATTTTAAAATGAAGATGTTTGTTCTAAATATATTTCTAGTAAAAAAATAGTTTGGAAAACAAAGTAACTTTATCCTCAGCTGAGGCAAGGCAAATATGTGTGTAGCATTCTTAAGATTTTCTTCTTTTTTTAACTCACATCTATGATAAGGTTTTTTTTATTGCCAAAGTGTCTTAGCTTTGAATACTCACCTCATATTGCTGTTTTCAATGTTACAGTATGTAAATGTAGTCATTGTTGAACTTGGTTATCAAGAAATGTAAAAAAAGAAATTTATCTTCATCTTGGCATATTATATATAATATATATATACAAGCAAATTTAGAGGATCAGAGCTAGATGTTTGAAATTGAGGAGTCAGTATCTTTGGGCAACCTCTGTCTTTTTATGCTTTTAATTAGCACAGCATTCTTCTTATTTCTTTTGGTAATACATTTTATGTTACACAGTCCTCTCTGCTTCATTTTCAATATTTTGTGGATGATATCATCAGACATAAGTAAGTGCATGTTGATCAGAGAACAATGGAAGTTTTCTCCCAGGAGGAAGAGGAATCTGAACATTTTTGCTTCCTGGAGAGCCCCAAATAGTGGTGGTCTGGGTTGTCCTGGAAGGATGCTCTTGTTTTCTTTTTTATCGTAGTCTTGACAATTGGCAAAATAAAAGACAGCAGAGGATTTATGATCTTTTCCTCTTCCTTTTCTAAAATAGAACTCACTGATGAACAGAAAGAGTTTCAAGCTACTGCTCGTAAATTTGCTGTGGAGGAAATTATTCCTGTTGCTGCACAATATGACAAAACTGGAGAGGTAAATTCTTCCATAGTGTAAGGGAAAAATTGGGAAAAACCAGACTTTTATCTTAACGTGCATAAAATTTAAAGTTTTGCTTGTGATGAATCAGAAGGTGATTTTTCCATGTCTGTTTCAGTATCCTGTTCCACTTATAAAGCGAGCTTGGGAGCTTGGTCTTATGAATTCACACATACCGGAAAGCTGTGGTAAGTAAGCATTCTGTTTAATCTGTAAAATGAAACAACGAAAAGACATTAGATGAGATTCCTGTGTGTAATTATGGATTCTGTATCGTCACATAAATAGTCGCATACTTGAATAATCTAAATTTAATCAGTAGGCAGGTTGACACATACAAGTGTGGTACTAGGTGTGGGTGTAATCAGGAGGCAAATTAGGCAGATTATGGTTTAGTAATTTATGACCAGATTTTTCTACCGTGATTACAGCTGCTTAATGTTCCCCTGGTGCAGTGTCAGCTGATTAGGCAGAGAAATTATAAGGTCATGTTTTGTTCTAGTCTCTGACACAGGCTGGAGCAATTTAAGAGTTTATCCCAGAAGGACAGTTTTTCAGTTTAGATTAAGTGCAGTACAGCAGACTCCTGACTCATAAGATGTATGAGTGATACAGACAAACATGATATGCTAGAGAAGGGTTTTAGTGAAGGGAACTCATGCCTCATAAAATCATTTAAGTTCTCTGAAGTAGCTAATAAATGTGTGAACAGGGGATAGAGAATGCCTGAACTTCCAAAATAAGTTTTAAAAATCATCAGGTTTCATACTGGCAAAATTAGCAGCACAGCCTTGCTAGGTCTTGTGCTATTTGGGATGTCTGTAAATAAACAGAGAAGGGTGTAAATGCAAAGGTGATAGAGTTTGCTGATAATACTAAGTTATTCGGCATAGAAGAGATGATCTGGTTCAGAGAGCTGCAGGAAAAGGTCACAGAAGAGAATGAGAGTTAAAATGGCAATGTGATTCCAAAAAGAAAAAGTGATGCACGTGTGCAGGGAAAGAATCAATCTGAACTTCACAGAGGAAAGGTATGCTGTGCACTAGATACTGCCTCTCAGAAAAGACATCTTTAGATCCTGTGAATGGGAGCATAATGCTCAGAAGTGGTCAAAACTGTAAAAATCTGAGGTCAGGAGGTACTCTTAAGGAAATGAATTAAAAAGCAGAAGGCATAATTGTGCTGCCTCCTGAATCCAAATTGCACTTGCCACTTTAACTCATTATATAGTCAGATCCTTCCATCTCAAGAGAGTTTTAGGGAAATGACGAAGGTTTCTAAATAGATGACAGAGAATATAGAAGTTTTATCTTCTGTATGAGATGTAAATTCTATAGGAGAAATTACTAAAATGTCAGTGTCATGGGAGAATGTGAAAAGGGATTGATGGTTCACTGTCCCTTTCAATATAACCAGAAGTTATATATAACTTATTTGACATAATCAAATTATGTCAGCAGATGCTAGATTCAAAACAAGTGAAAGGAGATGGTTCTGCATGCAGTGTGGAGTTAATTTGCAACTTATTGCCCCTGTAGGATATAGGTGCTAAAATTCGACATAGATTCAAAAAGACACCAGATAAATTCATGTAACAGATGTCTGTCAGGGGTTGGCATAACAAAGATACCAAAGAGAATGATTTCTTTGACCGAGGAAGTCACCTGAAAGTTCAGGAAAATATTTTTGAGGTAGTTGTTATTGTACTTGTATGTAGTGTTGGCCAGTTTCCCATAGTGTTGGCTTCTGTCAGAAACAGATTACTGCGTTGGTTGTGTACTAATATGGACACTTTTTTGTTCCCAAATGCTTTTGGCTCAGGGGCCCTTTCTCTGCTTCCTAGAAACTCTTAATTCTTGAATGTACACTAGTAAAAAAATGTGAGTGGTACGATCTTGCCACTTTGTGCAAGTTGTCCCACAATAATCAAACAATAACTCTGGAGACATGATATGTAATTTTCAAATCACCTGTTACTCTTCTGATGAAGATTTATTTAAAAAGCTTGCGTGAGAATGCCTAACCAAACACAGTACACAATCAAATGTACGTGGAATAATACATTTTTGTTAATTATGTTGTGTAAATCATTAATGTTACTACATTATAATTTAAATCCCCTTGAATAACTTAAATACTTCAACCATAGGTGGCCTTGGCCTTGGCAGTTTTGAAGCGTGCCTCATTACAGAAGAGTTAGCTTACGGATGTACAGGAGTTCAAACAGCCATTGAAGCAAACTCCCTAGGGGTAAGTTCTGTCTTTTCTTACATCCCTTAAACTACAGTCTCTGCCCTTGAAAGAGCTGGATTAATGGTCTAAATATTTTTTTTTCAGCAAATGCCAGTTATCATTGCAGGAAATGATCATCAGCAGAAAAAATACTTAGGAAGAATGACAGAAGAACCAATAATGTGTGTAAGTACAACTGCTATACTGCAGAATGTTTCTAAACCACATTAATTGTATTACTTCTTTTTTTTTTTTCCCTCATTTTTTTGCGATTTTTTTCCCCCTGAACACTTATATGTACTCACAACTTAGCCCTGTTTTATTTATATGTAAACAGTGACATTTCCTGAAAGTTACCAAATACCTAATGAGATACACCCAGTAAGTAAACAGAAGATATTACTTGGAAAATTAACCCCATCCTAAGTCACCAAAAATTATAGTTTTTACTTCCTTTCAAGAAGGGTTGTAGATGTTTAAGAAAAATACAAGGTTTATGTAAAAGGAGACCCTCAACTTGGATGGGAATGACACTCTATTTGTGATCTCAACTATTACATAAACAGTACTTGTTACGTAGAAAGAAGTAAAGATTCGTGTGCAATGTATGTAAATTTACAACTAAGCCTCCTAAATTGAAGGACTCAGTGCTCCTATTTTCAGACTTTAAAGATCTTCAGCTTTCACATCAGAATTTTTGAATCCTGGAAGTAGTAACTTAAGGGTTACAGAATGTTTCTGTTTGATTATGTATTATTATGGATTTATAAAGAAAATTAACCCTTACTCGGCCAGCTGTTTGCAAGGGGGAGGGGACCATGTTTAGGGTTGTTTTGGGGTTTTATTGGGGAGTTTTGTTTATTTGGTGTTTGGACATTACCATGCAGTTCACTTAAACCTTCGACAACTAGTTTGATGCACATAATCTGCATTAATTTGTAGCTGACTAAAGATAGAACTTTTATTCCTCAAGATTTTGCATCTTAATTTCTTTTAGGCTTACTGTGTAACAGAGCCTGGAGCAGGCTCTGATGTGGCTGGTATAAAAACAAAGGCTGAGAAGAAAGGAGATGAATATGTTATTAACGGTCAGAAGATGTGGATCACAAATGGGGGGAAAGCAAACTGGTATGTTAACTGGTGTCATAGTTCTATGCTGTTATGTAGTGGCTTTACCCCACCCCTCCAACCTCAGTAAAATTCTTTAAAGACCTATGCTTTAATAACCTATCCTTCAGACACAAATCTGAATGTTCTCTGTGTTTCAGCAGACTACATTTTAATCTCTGCCCAGTTTATGAGGATAGCTATCAGGATAGCATATACA
The DNA here is from genome assembly GCA_013397555.1 of Urocynchramus pylzowi. Lineage (NCBI taxonomy): Eukaryota > Metazoa > Chordata > Aves > Passeriformes > Fringillidae > Urocynchramus > Urocynchramus pylzowi. The sequence continues at coordinate 32,123 of VZRH01004485.1, read as the reverse complement.
AATGCAGTCTTGAGTGCTATGCAAAGCCCAAAAAGAAAAATGAGTGATGACATTATGACTCCACACTCAATAATAGCCTCTTGAATCTTTTGGCTATCAAAATTAAATGTGATTGTACTAGAAACACCTCTTACTCCTAGTGAAGCTAGAAACGCTGTTAGATTGTAGTGTTACTTTTTATTTTCTGAAAAGAAGACATTTTCCATCACTCAAAGATTGCAGATATGGCTGTGTTGTCTGGAGCGTGCTTTTACAATGTAAACCTCTTAAATCATGTCTTACATCATGCTGATTCACAACACAGAAATTTCCCTGAATTCAAGTGGAAGAAACTTTATACACAGACCCAAAACCTGAATTTTCTAGTTATTTTCTTGTTGAAGGCAGACCCACCAAAGACAATCTATCAAATTTCTTTTGACCTTACTGAATACCATAAAAGTGATTTACAGCTGTTTAATTTTTAAGAGAAATACTTATTTACAACTTACAGTTAAAAAAATAAAATCAAGATCTTTGAAATCAGGTTATAACTTTTACATCCAAGAAAGTATGTCCTAAGCATTAATTTTTATGTACATGCTATGAACAGGTTTCTTTTGTACTATTTGTGAAGCTGTTAATATCATAAAGACTTACAAAACATGGAAAAGGTAGGGAATATTTGCATGTTGATCTAGTAACTTCATGAAATCTTGAATCTTTGAAACTTCTACTCTCTTGCTCCCTCTCATTTTATTTTCAGGATGGGCAAGAAAGAGAGGTTGTTAATTCACAGACAGAATTTATTATATGGTAGAAATGCACATAAAAATGTTTAAAGTGCTAGATAAATATATCTTGTTAATTGTGAAGATAAACTGGATCCATCTACTTTGTTTTACACTAGGTATTTTTTGCTAGCACGTACAAATCCAGATCCAAAAGCTCCTGCAAGCAAAGCCTTTACTGGATTCATTGTGGAAGCAGATAGCCCAGGGATCCAAATTGGAAGAAAGGTGAAGACTGTATTTCTTGTTCGACAAGCCAGGAATTGTTGTTCAGTTCTAAACCAATAATAAAACAAATGTACCACTAAAGAAAAAAGACTGTTACACAACTGAACAGTTTCATATGTCTATGTACAACCATCTTTTCGTTTTCACAACATAGAGGAACTATTCATGAAACATAATTTTAAAGCTGTAAATTCAGAAAAGGAATTATTCAGAATGGTCTAAAGTAAGATGACTACTTTGAACGTCTGCAAAGAGTCTTTGAGAACAACTGTACTGGCAGGTGCCAATAAATGAGAAGTAGTATGCCTTGAAAAAATAAGAAGCAAGCTGGGCAATTTTGACTGCAAACACACACATAGTGAATTTTAATTTTAGCTAGTGCTGGTCAAAGAAGAGGCCTTAGAGATACTGATGCTAGTTCTCTCTTTAGAAAAAAGTACTATTATAGTAGGTAAAACTGAATGCGGAACATTAGGCAAGAAATCTGAAAACTTGAAAAGCTCATTTATTTGTTCACTTGTAGTATACATGTACTTCCTGCATATTAGATTCTTTTCATTTTCCACTTGCATCTCAAAGATAGTTGAACTAGAAGAGCACAAGAAGACTGATTACAGAACTAATTTCATATAAGGAGAAAGTAAGCTGCCCAGCTTAAACAAGTTAAGGGCATGCTGGTCTGCAAATACAAAACTAGTATTTGTCTTGTGTGTGGTAATTTTTAGATTAAGTGTTTTGGGGAAGAAAAACTATGCTTTGAGTCAACAAAAGAATGAAAACATAATGTGCCTTTGAATAATCCAAATTAGTAGCACATCTGTAAATTTCCCACTTCAGGAAATGAATATGGGTCAGCGCTGTTCAGATACAAGAGGCATTGTCTTTGAAGATGTGAGAGTCCCAAAAGAAAATGTATTGATAGCTGAAGGAGCTGGCTTTAAAATCGCAATGGGAGCTTTTGATAAGACCAGACCACCCGTAAGTATCAGAAAAAAATAGGTTATAAAATATAGCAGGAATTTCTGATTTTTTATTCTGGCCTGTTTTCAATTTAGGTAGCAGCTGGTGCTGTTGGATTAGCAAAAAGAGCCCTTGATGAAGCTACTAGATATGCTTTGGAGAGAAAAACCTTTGGGAAACCAATTGTTGAAGTAAGTGTGGGGGCAGACAATGTAATAAAAAAACTTACGTTTTCACACCAGATGTACTGCTACTGATTTTTCAGTTATTCCTTAATATTTATATATCCTTAGTTTTTATATTATACCTCTGCCATTTTGTGGTTTCCAAGTATATAGGTTGCACTGTAAGTAAACTTAGCTATGTGGTAACTTCAAGAATTTTTGGCAATTTATCAATGATACTAGGAAAAGCAGAAAGAAAACTCTGCCCCAAAGCTCAGAACTTACATACCAACTGGGCATACTTAAGTTCTTCAGCGTTAATAAAGAGGGATTTTCAGGAAAGAAGAAAACATCTGAGGTATGTGAAACAAGACATACAGTATTAACACCAATAGAATACATCACCCATCATGCTGCTTACCAATTTTGAAAAAATATAAATAAACGACAATATAAATACCAACAAATAGGAAAGAAAAACTTCAACTGTTGTTTCATCAGCATTTAATCCCTATGACTAAATGGATTTGGAAATTGAATATTTAAGAGTATCATTCAATACATATATGAGAGCGTGATGCATGTTCTGTATAACTTCTCTCGTATGACTTACTGAATTTTTTGAAAAAAATCACTGTATTAAGGACATTTTATCTTTCCTGCATGTCATAGAATTTTAAGCAGGCAATATTAACCTAATTTATTCCATCACAGCACCAAGCAGTGTCTTTCTTGCTTGCTGAAATGGCAATGAAAGTTGAACTCGCTAGGATGGCTTACCAGAGAGCTGCATGGGAAGTTGATGCCGGTCGCAGGAATACCTACTATGCTTCCATTGCAAAGGCATTTGCTGGTGACATTGCAAACCAAGTAGCTGCAGATGCAGTACAGATTTTTGGAGGAAATGGATTTAATACTGAATATCCTGTAGAAAAACTAATGAGAGATGCTAAAATCTACCAGGTAAGTAAAACAGAAAGTGATAGTGCATAGATTTTATATAGAATAAAGTAATGGCTACTTACTTCAAATCATGATGTACACATATTAAAAAAAAAAAAAAAAAAAATTTAGAGTGAAAGCAGTAATCCTTCCATTTAAAGAAACAGTGATTCAAATCAGGAAATTACTCCCATACTAAAGTCATTGCACTTGGCGAAAACTGAAACCGCATAAGAGAAATAAATTATGTTGTGTGGGTATAAATTATATAATGTGGTTTTGGGGTTTTTTTCCCTCTAATGTGGTAACTCATTACAATTCTTGGATTATCAATTTTGAAGTCTTTGAACTCTCTGGAAAAAAATCTTGGTCAAAATACCAATGCTTGCTTTGGTATTCTGTAAGTAGAGGTGGTTTACATATCATATGGTTCTTGAAAATCTTCAGAGATGCAAAACTTTTGACCATCTGTCTGTATCCTGGATTGATGTCTGCTTATACTTCAGCTGTCTTCTTAGCCTGAACACTAAAGCAGTTTCTTACCCCAACGACTTATGAGGGAAGAGGTGTTTTTTGTTTGGTTGGGGTTTTTGTTTTACTTTTCCATTAAACTTCCTGTTTGAAACTTTGGTATTATAAACTGCATAGAATGCTGTGGCTGATGCATCAACAGTATTGAGTATCATGGTGGGGTAGTTTAAGCCCAGCTGGCAACTAAGTTGCTACACAAGGAAGCTGCTCACTCCCTTCTCCTCCCTGCTCGAGGGATGGTGGAGAGAATTGGAAAAAAAAAAGGTAAATCCCATGCATTGAGAATAATTGAAATAAATTTAATAATAATAAGTTTAATAATTGAAATAAAGTAAATTATAATAATAAAAGAGAGAGGCAGATAGGAATAGAANACTCCCTTCTCCTCCCTGCTCGAGGGATGGTGGAGAGAATTGGAAAAAAAAAAAGGTAAATCCCATGCATTGAGAATAATTGAAATAAATTTAATAATAATAAGTTTAATAATTGAAATAAAGTAAATTATAATAATAAAAGAGAGAGGCAGATAGGAATAGAACCCAGGAAGAACAAGTGATGCACAATAAAGTTGTTCACCACCTGGTGACCAGTGCCCACCCCATCCACCCACAGCAATCAGCACCCTCCTGGTCAACTCCCCCTAAGTTTATATACGGGCATGACCCTCTATAGCATGAAATGCCCCTTTGGCCATTCCAGGTCAGCACTCCTGGCCATGCTCCCTTCCAGCTTTTTGTGCATCTCCTCACTGGCAGATCACAGGAAACTGAAAGTCCTGGATTTGCAGTAAGCACTACAGAGCAAGAACTGAAACATGAACATGTTACCAACACTATTCTCACAAAACACAGCACTGGACCAGCTACTAGGAAAACTATTAACCCTATCCTAGCTGGCACCGTGACATGTAAAATGATTATCTTGCCTGTGGTGTATCAACAGAAGTGTGACATAACCTAGAGTGATTATTTACTTTTTTAACAAGACCCTTTTGTACTCATATTTAGCCCATAGTTCGCTTTAATCCCCAGTTTTTTTACTGCAGTGTTACTGTCAAGAAATTATTCCATGTCATGTTGTAATTAGTATATTGGCATATACTATGCTGCAGTTCTTCATCAGCAAGAATATTTCCATTTCATTCAGCAAAACCAGTAATCTTTATTGACATCTAACACTCATAGTGACTAGATAAAACATACCAAAGTAGATGATATCAAGAAACGCGCACAGACCATGACCTCTAATGATTGTTAGCTAATAATCTGTCAATCCAAGATTCTAGGCAGTTAATATTTGTCTTACAGCTGACTTCAAAATGCAAACTATTATTGCCACTAGCCAAGAATTTATTTTTCTCAGTTTAAGGAAAGACAACTGCTATGCTGGAATCTAAAGGTCCCTATAACTAACTTCACTTCTGTGAGTGCACAAATCAATGACTAATTGAAATTTTAGATTGGGCTTTTTTTCCTGTCAGATTGCATGCTTTTTTAGAGAATGATGGTGCGAGAGTTGAAACTCTGATTGAGATTGATTTGACAAAATCCCATTATTACGTAGTTTTTTCATTACAGTGATCCAAATGCATGGCTACATAGGCTTGTTTTTGTAATTAATCAGATTTAGTATTAAATTTTTGATGACTGTCAGTTCCATTTCATCCCCAAAAGAATTCAGGAAAGGGTTTTGTCTTGCAATTATTTTGTCCATGTCTCTTGATTATATCTTACACTTCACTGTGCTTTGCTGCATTACTGCTCAATTCTAGATGGCATATACTTTTGGCCATACGTTGCATGCAGAAAAACTTAATTTTTCAAATTATCTTTTATATGTTTGATCTTTTTTGGTATTACACAATCCTTTCATTGTGTTTACTGATAACGTTTTTACATGTCCTTACTGTGCCCTAGTTTTGTCCGGCTACAAATCTTGGCTGCTTTGGTAGAAACTCTTAGGTTTGGAAACTCTAAAATTCGGAAAACTTCCTCTTTTTAATTGTCAGAGAGTCTTGAAACTATTTCCATCAGCTTATAAACCAAAACCTTTCTTGTAATTGCTTAATAAGATTGTGAGTTGTGATGTCTTTACACTTGATTTCCATGGCTGTGTTCATCAGCAAGTGCAAATTTAGTGCAATAGAGCACTATTAGAGCAGTTTGGTAGATTTCAGGAACAGCTGCCTGACAGCTGTGCTCTGAGCAGTTTGAGCAGGCTGAGTTTATAGCAAGCCTGTTTGGTCCCTTGGAATGTATGTCCCTGATAGGCATCCAACTGTTAGGGTCCAGGTGTAGGCTTGTACTATTACGGCTTTCATAGGGATTGGTGAATGTTTAGTACAGAGAGAAAGCAGAGCTTCCATTTCAGTTGGTTTCAGAAGGCACCTAGTACTCACAAAACACAGTCTGCTCTGTGGACTGGATCAACGTTGGGTAAGCAGCAGCAGAGAATTCACCTTGGGAATCAACAGCATGTTCTGAACCAGAACACTAATGTGAACACAGGTTATAGCATTCTTATTTTTAAAATGCCTTTTGAGGTTCCTGGAACGATTATTCCTGTAAGTGAATTTGCATTATTTTCAGCATTTTGCCAAACCAAGTTCTGGCAGAACTGGGAGCTGAAACATTAAAACCTCTAGACTATGTTGCCTCAGCCCTTGCATTACATTGCAGTATGCCTGTGGAGCATACATCCTCCTTTTGCATTAGAACTTCACAGGTGCTTTTTTGTCTATTTTTGACTTTGCTGCCAGCAAACAAACAGAACAGAGGGATGATGTAGGCTGTTTCTAGAAGAAAATGCAAGAATAAAGAAAACCACAAACAAAACTGTCTGGGAGAGAGTACTTGTTAACAAGAAGTAATGGAAATAAATGGATCAAAGACAACATATGGTATGACCTTGAAAGGCTAGTTAAAGAAAACACTTAAGGACAAGCCATCTCTTCCCTTCTACCCATGATTTCAGATCCTACTTTGAAAAATTGAAATAATGTATTTTCTTCCTCAAATAAGAGAAATGTTGTCATCTCTTTTCATGAGAGCCCTACTGACTTTAGATAGTAGTACCTGAGAGAACAAGACTTTCTCAGTATCTTGTATAAGTTACATTTAATTTAGCCCACTGTAATTACTCCGGCACACTGGAATTTTCTGGTTTTTTGTGTCTTCTTGCACATCCTAATCCACACTGGATTAGCGCCATGGAGGTTTACAAATATGTACCTGTTAAAACCTTTCTAAAAATCACCCAGTAACATTATTGCAATTCTTCTTTTCAGATTTATGAGGGAACTGCTCAGATTCAAAGGATGATCATAGCTCGTGAACATGTTGGCAAATTTAAGGCTTAAAGAAATGTATAAAGTATGTCTGGCGCTGCTGTGTTCTGTGTTCTTATGGAAGAAGATTTTAGTGTGTTTCTCAATAGAATTAAAAAGGGACAAAAAAAATTCCTTCAAAATATTTTTATTCTGTTCATTATTCTGTTCTCAGTATAAAATAACATAATCAGTGTAATTTTTGACAGTCAATGCTGCATTTCAATAAAAATATTTTTAAGAGAAATGTGGTTGGTTTGTATTAATTTTGCTTGTCATATCACTTTCACTGGACAACTAACTCAAAATACTATTTCTGAAGTATGTTAATAGCTGTATTTCAGTTTCTCTGTGCTCTTGCCCCAAGCAGCTGAACAGCCATTCCAGTTGAGCAGCAGGAAGGCCTGCATTGCTGTTGTCTGCATGTGTCTGTGCTGGGGATTTATATACTAGTCAGCAGTATCAGTATCAGCTTGAGAGAGTCTGGCCGTTACACTCTGAAGCATGTACATATTAAATGATGATTAATCACTCCAAGTGAGAATATGTAGCTTTCCCTTAACAATGACTTACAGTATGTTTTTTATTTTAAACCCAATATATTTAAACACAGAATTAGAGAGTATGCTGAGTTGGGAGGGACCCACAAGGACCATCAAGTCCAACTTGTGGCCCTGCACAAAAATTCCACTCTGTGCCCAAGGGCATGGTCCAAATGCTGCTTGAGCTCTGGCAGCCTTGGAGCCGTGACCACTGCCCTGGTGAGCCTGTTCAGTGCCTGACCACCTTCTGGGGGAAAAGCCTTCCCGTAATACCAAACCTAAACCTCCTGACTCAGCTCCAGCCATTCCTGCAGGTTCTGTCACTGAGCACCAGAGAGATGAGAATCAGTGTCTGCCCCTTTCCCCTCACAAGGAAGTTGTAGACTGTGATTAGTCTCTCCTCCGACTCTTCCTCAGGTTGAGCAGACCAAGTGACCTCTGCCGCTCCTCATACAGCTTCCCCAAAAGGCCCTTCACCATCTTCGTTGCCCTCCTTTGGATACTCTCTAATAGCTTAATGTCTTTCTTGTATATATAAACCTATTATTCCTTTCCATCAATGTATATACTTAACTATGCTTGCAGCAAGAACAGCCAAGAAGAAGGAATTAGGAGTTTTTTTTGTTTTTTTTTTTTTTAACTTTGGATAGACCTTTCTTGACAATGCTGGCATCATGGACATTCCCTGGAGTTCTTGGACAAATTACTGGATACGTGAGGCTGTACTGCATCCAGTTCTAGGCTCCCCTGTATAGGAAAGATGGGGACTTGAAGGAGGGAGTCTAGCACATGGCTACAAAAAATATTAAGGGCCTGAAGCATCTGTCATGTGAGAAGAGGCTAACTTTTTAGCCTGGACAAGAGAAAGCTTGGGTAATTTTATCTATGTGCATTAATACCTGATGGGATGTAATGAAGAGGAGGGAGCTAGCCTCATAGTACCCATTGACAAGACGAGGCAATAGGGACAAATTAAAATACATGACATTCCACTGGAACTCAACTTATGTTTTTAACGTGACGGATGTCATATGCTGGCAGAGGTGGTGGAGTCTCCATTTGACACTCAAAACTCAACAGGTAGTGGTCTCGAACAACCTGCTCTAGCTGAGCCGACTTGCTGTAGGTGAGTTGTGCTCCATGATTTCAAGAGGTATCTTCAAAACTCAATAATTCTATTAAGTAATTTCCAATTTCACTCCAAAATGTCCTTGCCTCTCTCCGGTCTCTTTCATGTCTCATCTGAATTTACTGGATGGTACTACTACTGTCATCATGTATAAGCTCTGCAATCCTTACTTCTTGGGTAAGCTACCTGGAAAATCAGTTCTTTAAAGAAAGCATTTAGTCTCTATAAATTACTGGCTTTCCTCCTGGAAGAGTCATAATGCAACATCTTTGGTAAGTATTTGTTGTATGCAAGAAATAGACCTTATTTTTGACTGTCCTATGCAACATAACATTATACGTAGTACTACCTTTTTGATGTTCCTGCCTGGTACAGTTCAGGGGGAACATGTGCCAGCATCAAGAGTTGGTAATCATGAACAGAATCACGCAAGACAGTTTTAATTACGAAGCAAGAGAGACGGTTTTGAGGAAAAGGACAGTTATCTTTACCCATTTTACCTGCGACTAAATTCTTGGATTTGCTTTTTCATAGAGATGAGGAAGGAAACCGAAGTTATTTCTAAACGCTGTCCTATTTGCTGTGATGCAAGAAAGTGCACAGCTGGAGTTAGTGCACTTTAAATTTACTACCTGTTTCAGAGCAGACTTTATCTGCAGCAAGTCAGAAGTCCACAGCCGCTCCCGGCCCCTGCAGGGCACAGCGCAGGTTCTGCGCAGCC
>VZRH01004485.1:8068-22774 GCA_013397555.1 Urocynchramus pylzowi | reverse complement strand
AGCGCGCGGCATTGTCGGCCTTGGAGGGACGCGAGTCGCGCTGGGTCTGCTCGGGGGGACGAGGGTGGCACTCGCCTCTCCAGCGGCCCCGGGAGCACGCGGGCTGGGCCGGGCCTCGCGGGGGCGCGGGGCGGCACGGCCGGGCTCGGGGAAGGGCTCCTGCGTCCGGCACTTCAGATTATTCTTGGCGAGTTGGTGTTATTTCTTAGCTTTATTGCAAGGGTCGGTTCGTAGCCTTTCCTGGGGAAGGGTTTAGCCAGGCTGAACAGTGATGGCGTGAGATGCCCAACGTGACCTAAGCTCAGAATAGCTAGCGAGATGTTTTTTCCCAGAGTCACAGTCCCCGCTGTTGGCTGTTTTATACCAAGCTGCTAAAACATTTTGACCTGACGTTGCAACTGACTTGTTGGTGGTTTTTACAGGGGACACCGCAAAAGGATGTTATAATAAAACCCGATGCCCCAAGCACATTACTTTCAGAAAAACATGCGGACTATATAGCTTCATATGGAACAAAGAAAGATGATTATGTAGGTATCAGTTTGTTACAGTACAGATCTGGTTTTGTTAACAGTAATAACCTTAATTTATTGGCTCAGAGTTAAGGCTTAGATGCATGTTAATAAGTTAATTGTTTTTTACCCTGCAATCCAAAGTATAAAATAAAGGTGCCCTTGTTAATGTCTTTAGGTCTATGATGAGTTTTGGCATGTATTATCTGACTATAAATTTGAAGATTATCATTTTAGCTCTATAATTACTCTGAGACCTGAGAAACAAGCTACTAGCTTCTTCATCCACTAGAATGCGCAAGTAGAGTTGCATTTGCACTTTACTCATTTGATGGGACAGCTTACATCAATTATACATTTGTAAGTGGTTGGATGTAGCCCACAACAATGGGATTCCACTTCCAGCAGGTAAAAATTGTCAATAACTGCTTACGTGAAGAAAAGTTGCGGTTACCTTTACTGTTCACAAAAGCATGCCAAGTACTGTTGCTTTTGATTGTAGTGCAAGTAAAAAATAATGTTCATGTAGTGCAGGTGATGTAATCAGTGTAAGAGAATTCAATATAAAATTTCACTCCCTAGTGCAACTTTAAATTGTGAGAGTTTTGGCACTTGGAAATAGACTTGTTGTTTTTTGAGACTAGTTGGGGTGGCAATTTGAGGGCTTCTTTGAATGTCAAGCTAATAAGTGATCTGAAGTGAATTGGTGCACAACTACTTGTTTGTGGCTAATTTGACATTGAGCTTGACGGTTTGAACTAGAAAAATACAGGGAGGAAGGAAGTGTAGTAAGTGTTGGTATCTACATGTGTATTTTCCTGTATGTATAATATATTTTCCTGTGTATACACACATGTGCATGTATATGAATATCTGAGTGGCTGATGCGTAGTTGCTAAATGGCTGGAAAATGGTTGACTAACTAGGAGTTATTTGTGAAACTTAACTAACGTATTTTCATTGCGCTATATTGATGGTGTGCTTATCTGATCAAGAACTAAAATAATGCTCTGTTTAGGAATACTGTATGTCGGAGTATTTGAGGATGAGTGGTGTGTACTGGGGACTGACAGCAATGGATCTCATGGGGCAGCTGCATCGAATGAACAAAGAAGAAATTCTGTCGTTCATCAAATCGTGTCAACATGAGTGTGGTGGAATAAGTGCCAGCATAGGTCATGATCCTCATCTTCTGTATACCCTCAGTGCTGTCCAGGTAAATATAGGAGGGTAATTTTAGAAAAAAGTGTTTGTGATTAAGATTTTGATGATTGCAGATTTATGAACCAGTTACTGTTGTAGGCCCATGACAATAATTATTTCAGTATCTTAATTTAAAAAAAAAATCTAATGGACAAAACTGTAGAATTTAGCTGTATCACTTTCTAAAAATTGTCATATTTGGGAATGTTTTACTTTTAATGGTCAATTAATGGTGACTGCATTGGTGCCAGTTTTGTAAGTTACCTTGGAATACTCCTTAGCTACAGGTTTTACTGGAGCATTTTATAAATAATTTTTGATTTTATAAATTCTTCTTAGTGTACGTTGAGGTGACAGATTCATATGACCAGAACAAGAGGAAAATTTTTTATTTTTATATGAGTTTTTTGGGGTTGTGTAATTTAAAAATTGTACTAGTCTGTTGAGCATTTAATTTATTTGGTGCATATGCTCCCCCTGATAAGAAGTAACTCTCAATCTTATTTTTTCACTGCAGCTCTCTCCATTATAGACTTATTTTCTCACTATTGCTCATGCCTTTATTTTGTTCTGTTTTTTGTTTTGGTTTGTTCTGCTGATGCAAACCTTTGTGTGAAAAAGTACCGAAAAGGCTCAAACACTTCTGAACAATTAGCTTGATTGCTTGCAGTGTGCGTCTCTCATTCAATCTTATGGATGAAGTATTTTTATGGCATTACAAAAAAAATAATACGGCATTCTTTTCTAGGCAGAAACTATGCTGGATTTAAGGTACTGGGTTTGAGCCCCTTAGGTAGGACAGGATGCTCTAAGGTTGATCATTATTACCACTTTAGGACTAGAATTGCTCTGAATACTGTGAGAACCAGGACACTAAAGTTTTTCCAGGCTGTGATGTCTGAATTTTTCCAAACTGTCCAATCCAGCTCCTTTCACAAATTCCAATTCAGTATAGGGGGTGTACAATTTGAGGTTGTTACCTTACATATTAGATATGTTAGTTCTTAAATATGTACTTGATGTTACTAGGAGATGTTTTCATGCTAACCAATAAATTGAACTGTAGCTGTCCAAACTGAAAAAGTGTTCATAAATGCTGATGTAAAATTTTTGTGGTAAACTTAACCAGCATATCTTAATGAGTATGTGTGGTCTTAGTGAACAAAGACCATTTAGTCCTGTCTATATATCGAGGATGTTTAAAGGGTCAAGTCATATGTTCTTGTGATCACAGTCTATAGTCATTTGTTCAGATTTGCATTTAGGGTGCATGTTATGATTATATATTTTCTGTTGGAGTTGTACGTTCCTTTTTTTTTTTTTTTGGCATTTTCCATAAGACTTGTATTTTTTTTGACTTCAGTTTTATCTAACAATTGAAAGATTCCAGCTAACTACATTTAAAGTCGTAGTGTCCAGTGTTTTTCAGGATTGGTACAATAGTATTGCTTAGTTTCAGCTGGGTTTTTTTTTCCATTTTGTTGTGATACATAATAAATTCTTATTTACTCTCTTTACTGATTTTGCAAGGTGTGAGTAAAAACATTAAGTCACATGGGGCTCAGAAACAGTACTGTTGTTTTCACACAGCATTGTGTCATACAGATTTGCTGGTTTAAATCAGTGGTGGTTTGGAAAATTGTATTCCCTACTATAACCTTTATTTTTCTTCCAGAATGTATTCACTGTACAGTTGGTGTATAATCATATTGTTCATACTTTTTCTTAAGTTACTGCATTTTGGTTCTATTTATTGTATTTAAAATTGTAATGTAAGTAAAAATCTAATAATTTGAAATGAGCAATTGTTGACGAGTTTGCACTGTTAGTGGAGTTAGTAACTAGCAGCTTAACATACACATATCCAAGTAGTCGCAGTACAAAACTACAGATTGGTACAACTAAGATGTCATTGTCCCATTACAATATTAACCATAATCAAATCTCCGTTCTACATATTGCTAACATAAAATAAATAAACCTGGTTGTGCTTTTGAAAGAAGACCTCAACACCGGAAATTAACAAAGCATGAAAGAATTGTTTGTATTAGTTTGAATTATTTGTATCTCCCTTTGAGAATGTCCTAAAGGTTTTAGACAAAGATAATCTACAGTGCAGAGATTAACCACTAAAGTGGGAAAAAAGTTTACTTTCATAAACTTTACCAAATAGTATTCAGAGTTAATTAAATCAAGTCTTTTATAAATACCTTTGTTTTTGTTAAGAAATACTTTTTTAAAATTTTTGTTCCTCTTTGATTGTTATTGTGTCCTTTTTCTTCCCCCAGATTCTTATTTTATATGATAGTCTCCATGTAGTTGATGTAAATAAAATTGTGGAATATATACAGAGCTTGCAGAAAGAAGATGGATCATTTGCTGGAGATGAATGGGGTAATTTTTAGATCTTTTAAATGTAGTGTCTAGGTTGACTTGTGTAAGTCTGTAAACTTAAGTTTCCTTGGATGATCTTTCTGCAAATGTATTATATGTGAACACTTTTATTTTCTGAGAACACTTACATTTTTCTGAAAAAGAAGGGTTTGTGAAGGACAAACGTTCAAAAGAATTGTGTTTCATTCCTTTCATAAATATTCTCAACTTCAGTTCCATTCTTGTATTAAGAATAAAATGTCTTGAGGAAGAAAACTTTTGGTCATTTTTAACTTAACAGTGCTTTGAAATACTAGATACACTGTTTCATAAGGAACGTTTTATACTTGCTGTTTGATGGCAGTTAGTAATGACCTATATCCATGTCAAATGTGAAAGGATTTTTCACTATGTGCAAATGAGAAAAACTGGGTTTGTTCTCATGAACTTCCCTTAATACTGATTTTGTTTCTGCATATAAATTCTTTGTAAACAAACACAGCATTTTTAGGCTGTGGCATAAATATTTAGTCACTCTGAAAGTATTTATCACCACAGAAGACCTAAATTTTAAGAAAATCTATTGCATATCACTCTTGTTCAGGTAAAATTCAGCAACTGAGATCTTAGCAGTATATGTATGCTACTGTAAAGGTAGATGCTATGCTGTGTGCTCAATTGATTCATAGTTTGCTGTGCCCTTTTTGTTGAAGTGTTCCAAGAGGCGCAGCTGAGGGAGTGTGATCCCTGATGTAGGACAGAGCAGCAGATGTTTGGTTTATGTGTTTCAGCTTGTGAATTTCTTAAGAACAGAAGTCTTGCAAAAGTTCGACCAAGAAACTGAATGTTTGCAGCTCAGTTAAATTTTAAATTGTGACTTCAGCTATTAATTGCTTGGAGTTTGTGCTACAAGATTTATATTGGACTTGACAAGCAATCATTCTGTTATAGGTGTAGGGGCTTTGGTTTTTCTTCCAGGTACAAATATGCAAAAGAAGCCTTGTAACTTTAATTAGATTTCCCCTAAAACAAGAAATGGCTTCTACTTCTGGCTGGATGTAAGGCAGAGAAAAAGTTGTCTGATTATTTTTGCATTATTTCCATTGCTCTGCAACTATCTGTAGAGCACTACAGATAAACTCTAAAATTAAACAGTTGTTTGTAAATTACCACTAGCTGAATTGATTTGGATATATAGCTGTCCAGTTCTAAATGAGTTGTTGACTTCTATGAACAGTAAAACATACAGATCACTTAAATGGTAAGGTATGTTTTCTAAATTACTGGGTAAATAATTGGTAAGCTGGAAAATTAAATTGTATGGGGGGGATCTTTTTTAGCTGCTGTTTGTTTTTTGATGTAGAACCTAGGATTTTAACATTTTGTTTCATATTTTCAGTAGTGATTTAAATGTATGTTTGTTGAAAAAAGAAACTGATTTCATTCCTTTTCCCCCACATTGTAGGAGAAATAGATACAAGGTTCTCTTTCTGTGCTGCAGCAACTCTTGCACTTCTGGTAAGTCCTAAACCATCACTTGCACAAGTAGAGAATCGATTGGTACTGCTCTTTGGTACTGCTGAAGTTTCTGCAGAAGATCAGCTTGGTAGAAGATCAAGTGCATTAGTTATTTTCTGACTTGCAGGGAAAGCTGGATGCTATTGATGTGGAAAAAGCAGTAGAATTTGTTTTGTCCTGTATGAACTTTGATGGAGGATTTGGTTGTAGACCAGGTTCCGAATCACATGCAGGACAGGTGAGTGTCTCTTTATATGGAAATACTTTAAATTAGCAAGCATCACATACTGCCTATAAATGAATGTTTCTGTACAACATGTATCAGTGATGACAATGGATGTACCTCTTGTTTCCCAAATGCCTGATTCTAGTATCTTAGTTAAAATAAATGAACAGATACGTAACCTAATCTGGGAAGGTGAGTCGAGACTTGAGAGTTTAGGTAGGAAAAAAGACCGTAATGGAACAGCTTTTAGGACTGTATTTGAGTCTTCGCATAGTGATTTTGAAATTGCTAGCATGAGGATTTTTAGAGAATTTGAAATGGGTATCAATGGAGATGGTGAACAAGATTTATTACTGTTTCTGACACAGGTCATAATGAGACATAAATGTCAATTGTATAGTCTGTTTGAGATTTATCAGCCAATGAACCCAAATAAAAACAAGACATGAATCCTGTCAAGAATTACTTAATTTTTTTGAGGAAAGTCAGTTTTTAGATGACATACCTAATGTAGTAATGGGAACATTTATCAGCTAGAATCACTAGTGTTACACAGTTATTGGTGACAGTGAATTCTGAAAAAAGCTCAATAAAACGTACTTGAGAAGAAAATGCAGTAGTATAATTAGAAAAAATTAAGGGATCTCCCGAGGAAGACAATCTAAATAATTTCTTTCAACAGGAAATTTACATAATGGAAATAATTTTAAATTTAAATTTACCTTTCCTATTTTTTTTTTCTTTTCATGGAAAAGTTTTGTGCACTTAACCTGAATGTGTGAAAAAAATCAACTTTTAATGCTGTTGCAGTTACCTGTTTATTTTGCATAATTATGGTGAGTAATGCCATAGCTAGGATTCACCTCATCACATGAAAATACTACAGGCATTTTGTTGACAAGTGTTGGGTTTCCTGCCCCTTCTTTGTTTAAAATCAGGAAAAAAAGTTAAATCTGTTACATGTACTTACCGTATAGTTTTAATGTACAGTTGCATTGCCCATATAGTTTGAATGGCTGGACCATGTTCTAGTGTTTGAGGAAGTCAGTTCAATAGCTGAACCCACTCTGTTTGCAGCCGACATTTCCTGTGAGCATTAGATCTGTTGTGCTTATTAACATACTCCTTAAAAAGCTCTCTCTTTCATCTCCATGGAAGTTGAGTAGTTTTCTGGAAATGTTGCCAAACCTGATCTCCTTTTATGAGTGGGTGACCTGCCTAGTAGATGAGAGAAAGGCAGTGGATATGTCTAGCCAGACTTGAGTAAAGCTTTTGAAATGCTTTGCCACAAAATTCTCCTGGAGAGGTTGCAGCCCATGGCTTGGACAGATGCAGCCTTGGCTGCGTGGCCAGACCCAGAGAGTAGTGGGGAATGATGTTAAGTCCAGCTGGCGAAGGGTCACAAATGAGATTCTCCAGGGCTCAATTTTAGGGCCAGTTCTATTTGATATCCTCATCAGTGATCTGGACAAAGGAATCAAGTGCATCCTCAGTAAGGTCACAGGAAGGACCAGTTTGTGTGGGAGTTTTGATTCACGGGCAGAGGGCTCTGCAAAGCCTGGATCCATGGGCCAAGGCCAACTGTGTGATGTCCAACAAGGCCAAATGCCGGGTCCTGCACTTGTGTAACAACAACCCTATGGAATGCTCCAGGTTTGGGGAAGAGTGGCTGGAAAGCTGCCCAGCAAGAAAAGACCTAGGGGTGCTGGTCAACAGGAGCTGAATATCAGCCCAGGTGTGCGCAGGTGGGCAAGAAGGCCATTGGCATCTGTACCAGCCACAGTGTGGTCACTGGACCAGAGCAGTTGCTGTCCCTTGTGTTGGCACTGCTGGGGCACCTCCAATCCTGAGGGCAGTTTTGGGCCCATCACTTCCAGAAGGACATTATGGTGCTGGAGCATGTCTAGAGAAGGATAATAGAGCTGGGAAACATATGGTCTGGAACATAAGGCTTGTGAGGAGCAGCTGAGGGTACTGGAGTGTTTAGTCCTGAGAAAAGAAGATTCAGGAGAGACTACGTGAAAGGAGGTTGTGGGAAGGTGGGGGTCAGCCTCTTCTCCCAGTCAGTTAGTAACAGGACAAGGGAAAATGACCTCAAGTTGCACTGCAGGAGATTCAGGTTGCATATTAGGAAGAATTTCTTCACTGAAGGAGTGGTTAAGCATTGGAACAGACTCCCTAGGAAAGTGGTGGAGTCTCCATCTCTGGAAGTGTTCAAAAAATGAGTAGATGTGGCACTTTCTGGTATAGTGTAATGTTATTTGGTGGTATTAAATTGGACTTCATGATTTTAGAGGCCTTTTCCAGCCTTAATGATTCTATGATTCTTGGCTTTTTATGCTTCGCTGCTTTCTTAGTGACCGCATGAAATATGACCAAAGTATGCTGTTGCACCGTAAATGTTATCTCCCAGGAAAAAACTATTAATTTTTAAATTAATATTGAAGGGGATTAAAATAAAATTAATTAAATTAAATATATTAATTAATTTTATTAACTAATTAATTTAGAAGATTAATACAATTAAAAGGGGATTAATCAATGCAGATATGTTATATGGCACTTTGAAAGTAAGTGTGACGTGACCAAACACATAGGGAATTGCCAAGATAGTTAATGATCCGAGTTAGCCTGTTTCTCTTAGGGAATTCATTTGGTCTTTTTTTACTGTTTGCAAGCGTTAGGCTAAAAGGCAGGTACAGGAACAAACCATAGACTGGATGCAAAATTTTTATAAAGGCCATATCCAGCCTGCAGAAGTCAGTTTGACTACTCTGGCTTGAGAGTCTATGTTTTTAAAATAAAAGTATATGGCTCTCTCAGATCTCCTAGGATTACTTTCCAAACCTTGCATTAGTGTCTTATATTAGTGAAATATTACAAATTGTGCTACTGGTACTTTTTTACAAAAGGAACTATAACAATAACATGGTTTTCAGAAGGAAAAGTCTTTGAAACTAAAAGTTGAAATGTGTGTGAGCTTATTTTGGATTGTTTACATGACTGTATTGCTGCTTTGAGATCTTCCTGCATTTAGTCTACTAAACTAAATTTAGTTATTAAATACACAAAAAATTTATGTCTGTAATTTTAGATCTATTGTTGCACAGGATTTCTGGCTATAACAGACCAGTTGCATCAAGTAAACATTGACTTGCTGGGTTGGTGGCTCTGTGAACGTCAGTTACCTTCTGGAGGTCTCAACGGACGACCAGAGAAGGTATTGTATGGCTTCTTTTCTTTGTTCAAACTTCAATAGAGATAGCTTTTTCTGAAGCTGAACTACTGTAAAATGTCATGACTTCTATAAAACATTTAGTAAACTTTTCAAAGAAGTCAGGCCTTCATCCTGATTCTTTCTTTTGTTACTAACACCTGTCATGCAGTCCTTAGCTATGCTTTGTTTGAGTCCTCAGTATAGCAAAGTACACATACTGGAGGATGTCTTGCTGACCACTTGAACCATTATCCTGTTAAACTGGGTCTTTAATATTTTCTGACTTGGGGAGTGATCTTTTCTATAGGATTTGTATAAAAATTACTGTTCAACTGGATGTAAATCCTGAGTGTCATAGTGTTCCACATCACACTAGAGATTTGTATAACCTAGAATAATGTCTTGCAAATAGATAATCAACCAACAGATTCCCCTGCTTCCCCCCTTGTCCCCAAAATTGAAATAGTTGATATGAACTTCTTTGTATTTCCTCTTGAAAGAAGTGCTTTTTTCAGCCTCTCTTACAGAAGGTGAAGTCTTTAAAAATCACATTCTTGTGGTCTTGTTTCTTGAAGAAGTTTAGAAAAGATAGTTTCCCTTCCTGAAAACAGAAGTCCCGCTGAAAAGAGACTCCGTCAAGAAATTCTTTTACTCCAAAGACACTGTTAAGTGTTGTGTCTCTGCAAGAGTGTTATGATAGCACACCTGATAATGTGCAGGATTACCAGTAAAATTTGCAACATTATGTTTAAAACCCAAGCAAATATTTAATCTGCCTCTCTGCTTGCCAGTTACCTGATGTATGTTATTCGTGGTGGGTGCTAGCTTCTTTGAAGATGATTGGTAGGATACAGTGGATTGACAGAGAGAAACTGCGCTGCTTTATTTTGGCGTGCCAGGATGAGGAGACTGGAGGATTTGCTGACAGACCAGGAGATATGGTAAGTAATATTTTTTCTAAATAAAATACACATGAAAATTTCAACTGGAAATTTCAATTTTTGTTTGAGTGTAACTCAGCTCATGGTCCAGGTGGGTTTTGCAGAGGCTGCAGTTTACTCTGAAGGAAGAATACTGTAGTATTGCCATTGAAGGCGTACTTGGGGAGCGAATTCTTTATAATGCACGTGTATCCCCCAGTGAGATCGGTTGCCATTCCTTATAAAATCTGGTTTGGTCCCCCATAACACACGCAACACAAACCATTTCTCACAAGACCATTTGGACGATCTGTGTAAAAATGCTCTGTTTGGTGGTGGGTTTTCCAGTGCGTGTGTGGGTTCTTTGGGTTTATTATTTTGGTTTGTGAAATGATCTGTAAGCTAAAGTCTGGTGTAGGTTAAATAGTCTTCAACTCTCTTGGTGGTTTTGTCTGATATAATTAAATAATGAGTTTTTATTAAGAATCCCTATACACTGACTTTCATTCTTTGCTAGACCAGCCACTGAATAAATTTTGTAGCTGACATTTGTCTCACTGAGGGAGGAAGAAGCTTTTGTGATAACATTGTCAAGAGGCTGGTGCTATGGATTTTTTCTTGTTGAGAGAGCAGTTACGATTTAGTCGGTCTGTTCTCTTTGGTTTCAAGTGGAAGTAATTGATATTGTCCCAGTGAAATAGCAAATAAAGTTTTTATCTTTCAAGAGTGCTGGACAGATAAAATAAAAAGTATTGTGAGACTTCATTCCTGTTGAACACTTGGCTTATTTGTTAATGGTCTGGAAAGGTATTTGCTGTTTTTATTGCAGCTGCCCATGTCTGCTCCCTTCTCCACAAATGCATTAAAAAATAAAGTAACTTTTTTTTTTTTTTTTTGCAAGCAGCTACTTTATTCCCAGTTGGATAAATCTATTAACTCTAACCTGTCAGTTGGAAAGTGTTTTTGTGTTCTTAAAATAGGAAGAGTTTTGTATTTCTAAGGAGCTTACAGGAAGACCTTTTCCCTTTTCAGAATTCTTGAAGAAAAGCCCAGAACTTGAAGTCTAAATGCTTTTCTAGCTTTGAGTAATGAAATATTTGTATCTTCTTGGAAGACCAGCTCTGAAGAGCCTTTTCTCTGTATCTAAGGAGAGCGCCTTTGGGACAGCTTTTCTATGTCACATTAGCAGTCATTTAATATTATTTTTACCTGTCTTCGATCGCTGAAGTGTAGAAATTTCTACTCCTGTAGAAATGTTGACTCCCAGGGTTTTGCTTTATTCCTGCAGAAACTCAGTCCTAACAGACCTTGTTGTTATGGGGTATTTTGTGTTTGGGTTGTCTTTTCATTTATTTGTTTTGTAGGGGGGAGAGGGGATGGTGGTTGTGTGGTTTTAGGAATAGAGGTTTGGGGGGGGGGGTTGTTTTTATTTATAGTTCTGGGAGGTTTTCTAGCAAAATAGGTTGCTGCTTCCATCTCAAGGCTTTACAGCACAGCTCTGTATTTGGAGACCAATAAAGAGCATTATGATGTTTCTGAAGAACAAAGGGGGAATTTATGGAAGTGGTACCTGTAGATTATCCAGTTTACTTTTAAAATGTTAATTATCTTTGCTTCTGCCCCCTGTGATACTGCATGCCAATAGACAAATGTGAGTGCTTTTTGTCTAACTCTGAGTTGAAAATCGTCTTAGCAGCAGATAATTGACAAGCATGCCTGAGTAAATCACAGTATTGTAAATGCCTGCTGTGGAAATTTCTTGCCTGTCAACACATGTTAGCACAAATGAAAGTTTATTAAGTTGTATTGTCTCTCCCAGAGAAGCCATGGAGATTTTCAGTTCTCTTGCTGGCAAATGAAAATTTCATTCCATACAAGTGAAAAACCAATTGACTTTTGGAAACAGACAAAGCTTTCTTTTTCTTTTTTTCTTCCAGGTGGATCCATTTCACACCTTATTTGGTATTGCTGGACTGTCTTTATTAGGAGAAGAACAAATTAAGGCCGTCAATCCTGTCTTTTGTATGCCAGAAGATGTCCTTCGAAGAATAAATGTACAGCCTGAGCTTGTAAGCTAAGCCTTGTAAGAGACAAAAGCTTTGTATGACCAATTGCTTTGGTTTTACTGATTTATAATCTCATCTGTGAAACTGTCAGCATATTCTTTCAGATGTGTTTACATTATGGAAGTAATAGCTTTGCTGTGGACTTTGTCGCTTTATAAATTGTTTCAGAACAGGCTGGTTCTCTGAGTGTAACATGTTATTTGGTATTTGTATTCTAAGATGTGTAGAAACATTTCAATTCTGTATCTAAACATATGGGCCTTGGGTTTTTTGTTTTGTTTTGGTTTTTTTTTGGTTTTTTGTTTTTTTGTTTTTAAATGTAATATTCAAATCAGAGCTTGACTGTGTGAATGCATAACTTTTCTATTCCTGTAATATCAACCATGCTAGTACTGGTCCTCATACAGGCCTCTTTTGATGGTAGATCATGCAAAGCACTTTAAAAAAAAAAACAAAAAAAAAAAACCCCAAAGAACCAAACCAAACAAACCAATAAAATCCTACCTAAGGCATGCACTTAATACCACACACTTGTGTATTTAATTATTCCTGTTCACATTTGCCGTCACTTTTCTATACTGAGAAACAGCTGCTTCTTCTCACAGTAATTGATACCAGTAATACCATAATCATGGTTCTTTCAAATGTACAAATGTCTTCATTTATTGATGAGTCCCTTAGACAAAATTCCACTGATATTTGAGATACAGCATACCTTGAGTATGTAGAGTGAAACTTGCTAACATTAAACATTCTAGAGAAGGTCTCTGTTGGATGGTGACAGAACATAGAGTTTATTCTAAATCTCTTGCTGGGTTGAAATCCTGCTTTTGTAGCTTTTAAGACACTAATTGTCAGCACTTGATTTTGGTGTAATTGAAAATAAAATTAGCTGTGGAAAATAATTGTTCTCTGAAGGGTGAAATCCTCTTTGTCTTCATAGAAGTGCTAAAATTGCTCTTAATTTACATTCCACACATCTCAGCTGAGACTGAATGATATTCCACTTATAATATACAGTAAAAGGTAATTGGGAAGGGGAGGAAGTCTTTGATAATCTCTGTACTTACATTTAAGTAAGGCCTAAAGTTGTTTCACTCAGCAGATAGCCACCCAAGATTTGGCCTGCACAGTTTTCATACTAGCAGAACTATATATTGATGTCTAGTAATTTAAAATAAAAACCCAAGCTCACTGAGTAGAAAATAATGCCTTTTGCTACAATATTGGGAATTAATTTGATAATAGTAAAGACTACTCTAGCCATGACCAGCTTTTGAACCAACTTCAGTGACAGTAACAGAAGTGCCTTTTAGCACTTTTTAGTGCCTTTTTTAGCACTTCAGAAGCAAAGGCTTTATCTTGAGTACAGCAAAGCAGCCCAAACTCCAATGTGGCTAGAGAGAGTGCCTTAAGTCACGGCAGTGAAGTGAACGGTTGAACTTTTTCCATTCTTAAGGTTGTGTCATTATATTATTCTTGTAGTTCTGCAGTAAAAGAGTGCCTCAAGCGGGAGAGGGCTATAAAGCTATACATTTCCTAACACCTCAAAGGATCAGGAACCAGCCTTAAAATCGTCTATTCCTTCTCCCAGGTTTCATATCCCCCCCTCACACCTCCATCACCATCCTGAAAAGTGTAGTCTCTTCCTGCTTCTGGCAACTCTGAAATCCCACATCAATGTTGCACTCCAACTTGAAAGTTGAATCAACTTTCTCCTACCAAAATGTTGACCCTTAAATTATCAGAAATCTGACAGGCTACACTCTGTCTGGAATAGCTTTGCCAGCATCTCCTTATTCCAAATTCCAGGTCAAGAAAGGCCTCTTTCATTGTCCCAAAACATGTACCCAAACTCCATTCACTGCATCTCATGCAGAATTTTCAAGGACAAAAATCAAACCCACAGTATAGCCTCTAACTTTTGGGCAAATCTTCCTTCAGAATAATTAGAGTGATCTAGGTCCCTTGCAGTGGTAACTTTCTTCGGAAATAGCTCAGCATTTGAATGGAAGTGAGAGGAATGGCACAGCAGGCCGTGTGGAGTAGGTCAATGCTTATGGGCATAAGTGGACATCTTGTTTCTTTGTTTTTTTGGGAGCCACAGGAGATGCTGTGCAACAGGTGAGTGGAGTATAGTCCACTACTGAGGACAGTATTTTTGTGGAAGAGGTCCGTGTTAGCCGGCATGACCTCCAGCCCTATGTTTTTGCATATCATGAAGAAGCACCTACTCCTGATGGCAGCAGCATCCCAGTTAAATCGATGATGTTCTTCTTGAGGATGCATTCTGACTCACAGCCCTCTGAAAGCGAAGTTGAAGGGCCAATGGTCTGAGAGGTGGAAAGACTGTAGAGTGGGTTGAGTGAGGTGCTTAAATCAGTGCAGTGGTGAGCGGTGTTCAGGATCAGTGACGTTTTGGTGCTGAGAGCAGCTGTAGGACTCATTCCACATGAGGCGAGCATGTGCTGAGTACGGCCGTTCCAGTGTGTGTCCGACCTCGTCCGACGGCATCTTTCCAGAGGCAGAGTTGTTTTTTCTGCGTATGGTAGTCTCGCATCCTACGGTCACCTCGTTTTACGTGTAGCCTGAGTGCTTGGGGTGGAGCTGCACAAGCTCAGAGCGCTCCTGCTACTGCGGCCCCGCTGGGCCTCGCCCCACCGCGCCCCAC
>VZRH01004484.1:344147-372027 GCA_013397555.1 Urocynchramus pylzowi | reverse complement strand
GACGGGCCTCGCCGTCCCCCCTGGGAGCTGTCGCATTTTTGGATTTTTAGTTTGGTTAACATGGCCGTGAACGCCCCTTTGCCGAGTGTTTTGTTTTAAATAAACACGTATTTTTTTTAAAGAAAAGAATAATCCCACGAGCTGCTGTAAACGGCTGCAGTGACCGGGTGGGGGTGGAAACACCTGCACCACCCGTTCCTGGCTCCTGTGAGCAGGGGGATAAAACTGCGGGAGGATCCTCTGGGAAAGTGATCTGGTGATCTTAAACCAGCCAGTGGAGTGGCCACCTGACCCTCCAGCCCTACCCGCAGGTGACCCCCACTGAGGAGGAGGTCCTGGAAGTGTCTGATGAGTGCTTGGGATAAAGGTGCCACAATTCTGGGTGCCAGGCACTGCTCTGTCCTTTCCCAGGGCAAGCAGGAAAGAATTCCCTGTCTGTTAAATCAGCCAGTCCCAAACACATCCCAGAGCTGCCTCCCAGCTGTGTCACAGCTGGGCCCTGAGCAGGGAATGGCTGCAGACCTGGATCATGGGCTGGCCACATGGATGTGGAGTGACAGCCCAGATTTTCTGACTGAGCAGCTTTTCCTTTGCACTTCCCTGCTCCACCTCCATCCAGCTGTGCTCAGTGTCACCCCAGCTGCCCTGGTTTGTCACCCTTGGAGTGGAGTTCAGGGCTGTTTGCTGCTTGGATCAAAGGCCACCAAACAGTTCCTTGTGGCTGGTGTCACGTGAAAAGGCCAAGGGCACGTGGATTTCTTCAGCAGGTGCCTGGGCAGGGTGAGGTCAGATTTATCTAGGTGAGAGGAAGGTGAGGTTTGGGGCAGAGCCCACTCAGGAGGAGCCTGGCACACTGGGCTGAGCTGAAGGAAGCAACTTAAAAACCTGAGCAGCTTGTTGGTGCTCAGGAAACTCTGCTCCCTGCAGCCTGGGCAAGGAGCAGGGCAGGCTGCCACAGCCCTGGGCCTGCACCAGGACACCTGCAGGGAATTCAGGAGCTGAGGCTCTCCCTGCCTCTGC
This sequence comes from Urocynchramus pylzowi, assembly GCA_013397555.1. Classification (NCBI taxonomy): domain Eukaryota; kingdom Metazoa; phylum Chordata; class Aves; order Passeriformes; family Fringillidae; genus Urocynchramus; species Urocynchramus pylzowi. Next base: position 371,007 of record VZRH01004484.1, on the reverse strand, counting down.
CCAGGGCTGTTTCCTACCATCTGCAGCACAATGACCAGGTCTGCTTTTTCAGCATTCCTCCAAAGTGGACTTCAGTTAAATTCAGGCTTCCCATGTTGCAGGTGCATCAAATTTCAGGTCAAGCTGGGAAAATGTACAGAATTTCAAACTTTTCCAACTGGAAAGAGCCCCAGACTGGCCTAGAAGAGAGCTGCTTCTCCTGTCTAACACCACATACACTGATCAGGGGTTGCTCTGCTGGGCTGGCATTCGCAGCAGGTCCCAGCTCTGAGAGGGCAACACCTCAGGAGGTTGTTCCAGCTCCCTAGAACTCCTCTCCAGGGCAGGCAGATCTGGGAGGCACCAATTCCTCTTTCCATCCCTCCCCACACCTGCAAAGTGTGACAGAGCTGAAGCAAAGAGACTTCTCAGTGAATCCCCACGTTCCCATTCCAGCAGCTTCAGGGTGAGTTCCTGGGAGCTGGGGAGGCCCAGAGGAGGCTGCTCCTCACCCCCTGCCCACAGCACCTGAACAGGAACACTGGGCCCTACTGCTCCCTCCAGGGTTGCACTGAGGGCTGTTCCCAAAGCACACCCCCAGCACAGTAAAATGCAATCTATTTTATTGATTAATTATGTACAGGAGATTCTTGATATTCACAGTAACATCAGACAAGTTACCGCCACAAAGAGCAAGAGTAAAAACAAAACTGACAGTCCACTGTAAACAAAACTAGAAATCCTGCTGGATTGGGTGGGACTGGCTCCAGACAAACTCAAAAGGCACTCAAAGAAAAGCAACAAAAGCCCCGTGAGGGACAGGGCCTGGCTGCTCTGAGCTCCCTCCTCGATGATATTCCGGAGGCACAGCGTGTGCAGAGCACACAGCAGGGACAGGGACAGGCACAGGATGTCACCCCCGAGCAGGACAGCCCACCCCAGCACGCTGCACGTGTGTGAGCACAGGAGTTCAGTGTGCCCAGGCCTGGCCACGCTTGGAGCCCTCCCCTCCCGCTGCTACCGGGACAGCTCTCAGCTCAGCAGCGGGGCTGGGGCTGCCCCAGAGCTGCCGATCCCCTGCAGAGGGAGCTCAGGCTTTGCTCAGGCTCTGCCACAGCGCGCAGCAGCCCGGGCTGAGAACACACCGTGCTGGTACTGGGGGCAGGGGGAGGCTGGGACAGGGGAGGTCGATGGCTGCTCTGGATTGTCACCTTGAACTGGGGCAAGCGCAGCCACGGCAGGAGGAGCAGCCTGGACACGGCCCTTCCCCAGCTGTGCCCCAGGAGCTGGAGCAGAGGGGACACAGCCTCGCCCTGCTCTCCTCAGCCTCTTCCCCTCTCGCCTTCCCTGGGCAGCCCAGGGTGCCCAAACCACCCCTCAGGAGCAGCTGGGGCACCGAGAGACTCGTGCCCAGGTGAGCCCTGCCAGGACAGTGTCCCCAGCTGTGCATGCTGAAGAAAGCTGTGTGCCCTCTCTGGGGACAGCATGGGCAGAAGAGAAGCTCATTCAGGGGGAAACAATTCCAGGGGCACAGGTGGTACAAGCAGAACAAGGCAGAAAAGCTTAACAAGAACCAGACTGACACTGCATGGGCCACAGCCTGATCTCCATGTCATCCCCTTGAGAATTCAAGTCTGGTCACTTGGATACACAGAAAAGTGGCTAAAAGGTGACAGCAAGATCAGGCCAAGCAGCTTCTGTTCCAAAGAAAGACACAGCAAGAGGTTTATGAGGTGACCAGTGTCACTACACAGCCACTCCTCACTCCAGCCCGTGATTGTGATGGCAACAATTCCAGCCCTTTCCAGAAAAACCAATGGCAGCAGTGGCAGTGTCACCCTGAGCTCCTTCAGGGGTCAAGCCCTGCAGTGCAAACCTCCCACATCAACCACCACCTCCAGCTTTTAATAGCTCCAATTCTCTCTGACAAACACTCAGATTTCCTCTCAGTTCCAGCAGGAGTGGGAAGGGATTGTCCATTTTCTCTGTCCAACACTAACATTCCTCCCAGCTCTCCAGGGATGGGGAGGGTGAGGTTCCCCCCATGACTGCCTGCAGGGCACAGCAGAGTTTTACCTTTGTGACAGGTGCAGAGAGGGCACCAGGAGGTTCTGTCACAGACAGAACTCCCTTCAAAGACCAGACTGGGGAAGGAAGCACTTTTCCTGTCTCTCAGCAGGAGGTGGCTAGAACTTTTCCATGAAAATAACTTTGCCTCTCACCCAGATATGAATTTGCTACAGAAAGCAGCTATATAGGAACCTAAGCCTGCTTTTAACTCAGTTCCTTTTATTCTCTAGTTGCACTGTCCAGAGAAAACAAGATGTCCAAATAAACACTTGGCATCAGCCCAGGAGGGCTGACTTTAGGAGGTGCAATTCAAGCCCTGGTAGCAGCAGTTCTGGATTTCCTTAAAGAGGGTGGGAGAGTGGGCTCTGTGCAGGGACAGCAGCACCAGCACCGTGGAGCACCCAGGTACACAGGGATGGCTTCACTCTCTAAGGCTCAGGGGCCAAAAAAATCACATTCCAAAGATCAGCTTTCCTCACACAGCTGCTGCCAGAAGTCACCAACAGCATCTTCAGGGAAAAAAAAAAACAAACCTTCCCATGTGTGCCCAGAGGTTTTATCCCGGCAGGATTCCCTGTTCTCATGGCATGTCCCAGACACCAGTCCCAGTCTAAAAGTGGAGTCTGTTCTCAGTGCCTTTCCCAAATTTCCATTGTCTTTTCTTCCAGCCAGTTACAGGCACAAACTGGGCAATCTGGGTAGAGGGAAGACTCCAGCTTTGCACCACCTTTGCACCACCCCCTTCAGCTCTGCACAACCTTTTTAACATCCAGGTGCTAAACCAGAGCTGCTCCCCAAGCCTGGCCTGGCACCAGACAGGCAGGAGGGTGGTTCTGCCCCTTCACAGCCTGTCCTGCCTGGGCCCTGGGCAGAGCCCACAGCACTGACTGAGTTCTTCACTGTCCCCCACTGCACTAAGAACCTGCACCTCCAGCATGGGCATACTGTGATTATCAAGACAAAGAGGAGTCATCTGGGTCAGGAATACTTTTTGATTAGCCCACGCTGCTCCAAATTTCACCCAAGAAGACACTGAAGGCTGCTGTAGTCCTGTATTTTTCTTCTCCTCTTCCCCAAATCTCTCCTTTACAGGAATGTGGTTGTTTTCCCTCTTCACCTCCAGCCAGGAATACCCTCCAGCCATTTTAACTTTTGTGTCATGAAATCATTATTTGGCTCTTGTTTCATGTACAGAACCAATTCTAGTCACCCAAAGCTTAGCTCTAGCTCCATCCAGGTGCAGTTCCACATGAAGTACCTGTGGGTTCAATGGTTTATTTGGAATCTTTTTGCCCTGTAAATACAGAACTATTATCCTGCATCAGTTCCATAATTGGGAAGGGAAAGCAGCCTAACTCAAGTGTTCTCCCTGGAGGCTGAGCAAAGCTGCTGGATACATCAGATTAACAACACTCATCATTCTCTGGTGGGCTTGGAGGGCAGGTTCATCCAATCCCTGAAGCACACAGCTCACATCCTTGGGTCAAAGTCCTCCCTTGCCAGGACACACCTGAGCATGTCTGATGTGCAGCACCAAATCTTCCTCAGAGGCTGAGTCCTACAGCAAAAGGTGTCATTGGCCCCAAAAGCCACAATGCCAGGGCAATCTCCTCCCCTGGCATTATGTACACATTGAAAAAAAAAAATCAAAATTAAAACAGCCATTCACACATTATTGGCAACTGATCTTTTCCTACTGTTCATTAAACCCTCACTGATGAGCATTTACAATTTAAAAATAAAATGGTTTTGTTTTCTTTTTAAAATAATTTCTACAGTTCTGTCAGCCAATTAATTTCAATCACAGCATAATCTAAGAATAAAGCAAATCCTGGCCAAGAACGGCTGCCATGGACTCTCAGGAGTCAAGGGGAGCAGCGTGTCCCAGCTCCTCACATCCCTGCACCCCTCCAGGAACCTGTAGTGAACTCCAGTTGATTTTCTTTATCATGATTCTCTTGGCAGCTTAGGAATGCTCCAGTCCTCGGGTGGCTGCGCTGGCAGGGAGCAGTGGTGGGGAGGCCTGTGGCACACCCAGTGCTAGTGGCAGTGCTCCGTGATGTCCACCACCACTGCCTTCTTCCAGCTGAAGAAGAAGTACCCGGTGCCCGCTCCCGCGGCCACGGCGATGCACAGGTACCCGTTGTAGGTCATGAAGATCAGCATGAGGAAGTAGCTGACCACCACCTGGATGATGTGCAGCACAGTCTGCAGCAGGTGGGGCAAGCTCAGCATCTGCTGGCTGGGAACACAAACCCAAACAAGTCAGCAAATGGAACAGGTGGGAAATGCACGTCCCCAAAGAGAAAGCTGCCAGGGCAGCGAGGCGGGCGTGGGATGGCACAGAAGGTGACACCAGCCTGGGCAGGGACTCCTGCCTGCGCTGCCACCCGGAGCTGTGGCTTTGCTCACAGAGCAAAACGAGCACGCAGCTTGCTGGGAGGACACAGCTTTTAGCTGAGAAACAAGACTTTGCCAAGCTTCTTTTACCAGCCCCACCCAAAAGCTGAATGGCTCCTGTTCTGCACAGAGGCCTTGACTACCCGTCCACTAAAGGATCCTGAGTGTTTTCTGTCGGGGTCACTGGATGTAACGTCCAAACTCTGTTCCTCAGAACTCCCCCAAACGTGTTCATTACAAAAACCCCAAGCCCATCTGGCTCTTTGCTGCTTTCCTCCTTTTGCCCCCATCCTCAAGGGTGCCCAGGTGTCCCCCATGCTCCACTGCCACGCAGCATCCCAGTCTGGAGCCAGGACACTCTCCAGAGCCCAGACTGGCTGCACAAAGTTTCTCCTGTGCCAGTTCCACCTGCAGAGCTTTGCTTTAGAATGAAGTGCAATCCTTACCCCACAGTCTTGTGTGTCTCCATCAGGATGGTGCCATTGGGGCCGGGCACTGGCATGGAGTTATAGCGGATGCTGACTTGGGATTTACGGAGCAGACACTCCCGGGCAATCTTCAGGCCTTCATAAAACATGGCAAGGAAGAAGACAGCCACAAAAGCACCAGCCATTTCTGACAAGAGAGGAAACATTATTGTCTCTGGGCAAGAGAATGTGTCAGCAGAGTCACTGTGTGATTGAACCCCACTGTGCTGCACAGGCCACGGCCAGGCTCCGTGTGCATGCACAGGTAGGTGGGAAATGGGAATTTCATCCAGACTCTCACTGCAATTTCACCCATAAAGCAAAAGCAGCAATCACTTTTGCTAATACAACCAAATTCTTGAACTCTACTAATATCTCCATTTTTTCTTTCACCCCACAGATGCCATTTAAACCAGACTCAACGCAGCATGTCCACCGATTTTTAGCACAAGTAACAAAGTAATTCCTGAAATATGAATCCTGAAACACCAACTGCAAACCTTTTGTTTGGACTGCACAAGACAGTGTTACTAACCTCCAGGAGAATTGATTGTAAGTCCAGAGAACAGCAATGGCACATTCTCACAGCTGAAGTGGAAAGTCATGGCCTGCCCAAAACACAAAGAACACCAAGATGAGCCTGAAGAGCTCATCCCAAGGAGCTCAAGCAAGGTGTAGCAATGGGTTTGTATCAGCACAAGAACTCAGATCCGTTTGTTTGGTCACCGCTTAAACACCAAGAAACTCTCCAGTAGATCTGGAGTAACACACACAAGTGAGACAGGGATGAGGTGCTCCAGGCTCCAGTTCCCAGCTCTTCAGGCAGCCCTGGGCAGGAGGCCCTGTCCTTCACAGAACTCCAGGGAAGTGCCTTCTCCTTGCCTTTGGAGCTCCTTTTCCCTCAGCATCAGCAGTCGTCAGGGATTGGGGATGTCTCCATGGAGCTCCTCCTTGGCTCCCCATCCCCTCAGGAATTGGGGTACAGGGCACTTTCCCTTCCCCACCTGGACCTCGTCTGTATGAGACAGGTAAGGATTGTACAGGTGAGTCCTCTGGTCCCTGCTGCACTGAGCCAACATTGTCTCCCTATGGAATTCCCAATATCCTGTGAGAAACAGAGGCCTAAACACAGCTACACAAGGAGTTAAAGCCAGTTCACAGCTGCCCCTGTGTGAAAATAAGGGCTCCTGAGCCTGCACAGTGAATGCTGTGGGAAGGGGAAACAGCAAAGATCCCCAGGCCAGCTGGGGGTGATACAAACTTCCCATCTAGGTAAATACAGCTTGGCATGTCTTGGGCACAACTGCACACAGGGTTTTCACATGGGAAGTCCTGACCAAGCAAGAGGAACTTCTCTTTGAACTTCCCTCATTGCTTAATTAAGGTTATTTGCTGAAGCTCAGAATTATGATTCATTTCAGCATCTGTAAGAATCAGCTCATTTTCCCCAGAGCAGAATTTACTGTAAAATACCTTTTAGAGAGTACTTTAATCTCTTCAATAAATTGAACATATTTACATTTAAAACAAAACCCACATAAATCAAAGAACTTCAGCTGAATCTGAGCCTGTTATTGGTACCAGTGGGGAATGGGAAAACACACATTAAATATGCTCAGTCTGTTATCTAAGATGCTGCACCTACATACTGCCTTCCCTAACAGATTTATTTGCAATATGAATTCAAAATCTTGTGCAATTACTCACTGTTTTCAGCTGCAGGGCAGGGCAGGGTCCTGTAACTATCCAGTGAACACTTGACATTTGTAAAGAAATTACATTTACATGGAAAGTAATGGCCCAGGGATGCCAATACTGAGCTGAGATGATGGGAAGAGCTTCACAAGGAGAGCAGAGCAGTGCTGGACTGAGAGCTCCACGTGGGCCATGCCCACCAAGGTTGTTCTGGTGCTCTCCTCTCCTGCTGTGGCACTGGTTGCAATAGAAATAGAAGCAGAGATTCTTGGTTCTCTCCTCAGGCACAGAGCTGGCAAACAAACTCCAACTGATGGTTTGCAAAATCCACTCCTGAGAACACTCTCATATGAAACAGAATTGTGCCCTCTCTCCCCTCCTTTTGAAATTTCAACATAAACAGATATGTTTTAATAATCTGAAACTCACTCCTGAAGTATTTAGGAAAAGGAGAAAAAGCTGAGAAGTTCCTAGAACTGGCTACACACAAACACTGATCCTCCGGCCATCTCCATGGAAACTCTGGCCAGGATCTCTGCAAAGCCTCAGTGATGCCAGAATACACAAGTCTGAACCTGCTGGAATCAAAGTCAGCAGGAGCAGCAGGAATCAGGACCAATGCAGCCTTAATGCCAACATGGCAAAGAGGCCTGGCACTGCTGTGCTCCCCAGGTGAGTGTGCTCTGAGAGCTCAGGAGGGAAGGGCACAGAGGGAGCTCGGCACAGCCCCTCACGCTGCTGGGCAACCCTCTCAGGGCTGCCTGGGGCTCTCCCTGCCAGCCTGGAGAACTCCATCCATCCATTTCCTGCAGGAAAACTCTTGCTTTGCACTTCTGCCCTTAGCTGGCTGCAGAGCAGACATCAGGCTGGCTGCTGGAAAGGTTTTCTCAAGAAAAGACAATTTTGCCAAAGGATCTCCAGCTGTGAAATCCATTCCTGCTCTGTATCCCTCATGCTGCTCCTTCACTCCAGAAAACCCACAATGGGATCTGGCTTTAACCTGGATGGATTCCTGCCTTCCAAAGCTCAGCTTCATTGCTAGTTCTCCAGAACACAGTCTTTAAGATGACAGGTTACTCTGAACCACAGACAAGATAAAACTCTCTGGTTAATTCTGATTTCTCCACTTACCATCATCATCATGTCGTGGCCGTGTCCCGAGGCTGTGGTGGAGGGGTGCTGATGATCAGGAGGATGTGAGGTTGGCAGTGTGGAGCTGTTCATGTGGTGAGACATCTTGAGGACAGAGATTCAGAAAGGCACATAGAAAAGTGGGACCCTGAAAAACAAACAATGAAGCCCTTTTCTAAACAGAATGTGGTTTCTCTACTGCTACTGCATGAGGAAATATTCCAAGCCACTGAGAACTGCTGCCTCTGGAGATCTCCTGGAGCTTCAGAGAGCGCACAGAAGGGTATTTTAGAGGAGGTGTGTCCCTCTGCAACCTAATTTGATTGAGATGGCACCTGGGGCAAGTGCTCAGCATAAAGGAACATTTCTTATCTACATAAGGAAAAAACAGAGCCCCTTCCCAAGTGCAGTCTTGCAAGAGGCAAAAATGTCACAAGCACCACTTTTAAATTGCATATACTAAAGGATCAGATTACAGGATTTCTCTTAATTGACAGTTATGCATTTTATTGGGAACATGTTTAACACAGAAATTGTGTTAGGTGGTACAAGACCTACTGTCAGGCAAAGGTCTGCAACAGCTACAGGCAATCCAATTTCATTTCTATGAGCTTTACATTGCCACATCTCCCCTGTAATCACATTACCCACAGTGAGAGAAACACTCAAGAGGCTGCCAGTCCCAATCCTTAATCTGGTTACCACAAATCAGGGATGTCTGGACACACTAAAAAAAATAAAAATAAAAATAAAAATACCCTCTATGGTCACCTGTGGGCATGGCTGCTGCACTATGGCCCAGCACTGCCTGGGCTGGCAATTGCTGGTGGGAAATGAAAATCACCAGGTTGAAACACCAACAGGAGAGCAAATAACCTGGGAATACCAGTCAGTCCTGAAAGCACAGCATCTGTCCTGCTGCACCCTGCCTGGAATCCTCTGTACCCTCCCACTCCAGTCCTGCACTGAAGTAAAACCAAGGGAAATAAAAAGCAAAGTTTGGACACTTTATCAAATTAAAGTTTAAAAAGAAATGGAGACAGATTTTCTTCCACATAAGTCATCAGGAGAGTTTACAAGTCTGTTTTTTCAGTTTTTAAGTCAAAATGCAGTATTGTGTTTGAACAGGTAGGCATGGCTATATTTAGATTGAAGAGAGGAAATGAGACTCTGGAAGAGCTTTCTGAACTAAGAAAGTAGCAAATAAAACCCTGAAAGGCACCTGGTGGAGGAGCTGGCTCAGCATGTGACAGTGACCCTGTGCAGGGGTCACTGATGGCCCAGAACACCAGTGCCAGTGCAGCCCCATGACAGAGGATATCCAAGGGCTTTGAGGTTAAATTAAAGTGAGCAAGGAGAGAAATTAAAGGTTTGGGGAAGGTAAGGAAACTAAGTCAGCAGTGCCAGGGAGGAAGTCGAGAAAGACAGAAGTAATACCCTGCAAACACAGAAATTAAATAATGCAGGGAAGCACCAAGAAGTGACACCAGGTACCCACAGCTAAGGTATGTTCTCCATCTCTGTGCAGAAGTTTGTAGCCCATCTCTTATTTCATCAGACAACCTCACAATACTCCCCTGGACAGTAACTTGGAATCATGGAATCCAACAGCATTGGCTAAAGCAGAATGAATTCCCTGTCCATATTTCTGCTAATGTTTTTTAGCTCAATTTGTCCCTGATTTGTGCTTAAATATTGAGACCAGAAAAATGTTCACGGGGAGATAAATAGGAGAGAGAACAATGCAAGCAGTAGCTCAGCTGACATAGAAAAACTTCACCAAGGGATACCTGCAGAATGCCCAGTATGATTTCCATATGGCACAGCTTGGAAGATTTTCCTATTCAAGAGCTGAAATGTTCAGGCTCTAGAACTGCAGTCCCAAAACACTTGGGAATGTAATCTTCTGCCAAAATACACAAACTTCAAATTGTCCTTTGCATCAGGGAAGGAAGAATAGCCCAAGCGCTTTACCCGCAGGATCAAAGGTAAATGTGCTGGGAGAGGAAAGACGTAACACAAGAACTTCCCCTCTCCTGCAGCCAAAATCTCTTGGAATCACAGAACCATGGAATATCCTCAGCTGGGAGGGACCCACAGGGATCACCCAGCCCAGCCCCTGTCCCTGCCCAGCCCCCCACCACCAACCCCACCCTGTCCATCCCTGCAGCGCTGTCCAAACGCTCCTGGAGCTCTGGCAGCCTCGGGGCCGTGCCCATTCCCTGGGGAGCCTGGGCAGTGCCAGCACCTCTGGGGGAAGAGCCTTTCCCTGCTCTCCAGCCTGAGCTGCCCTGGCCCAGCTCCAGCTGTCCCTGTCTCCTCCCTCTCCTCTCAGTTGACTGATCCATTGCTTTTCCTTTGAATACACCATCCTCGCCAGTGACTACTGTCCAATGATTATTTATTCCTTTTAGGATTTCACATTCCTGCCAAGCTCAGCAGGTTCCAAATTGCTCCACAGAAGCTCTGGCTGATCACCAGGTAAAACTGCCTTCGTGGCTGGGCTGTGTCCAGCTTTTCACTCCTTTCCTTCTCACTAATCATCATTTGTCTGCAGAAAGGGAGAAACAGTGGATGTGTTTCAGGATATTTACTCTGTAGGAACAAAGAACATGGTCAGGTGCTCAGGAGTGGCTGCCTGTGGCTGGGCAGGCCTTGGTACAAGTTACAAAGGGCAAGGTTGACCCTCACCCTGGTATCTCCTTCCCACCCTGCTATCCCAGTGCTCCAACACCAAATCCAACCCCTTGCTGCAGCCATCCAACACTGAAGGACATTTTATGAGACCCTGAAAGGATGGGGTATTAAGTAGCTTAAGAGGAAATAACCTCACCTGAGCCACTTCAGCTGTGTTTTGTGTCACTGAAGGTAACAAACAGTGGATAAACTTCTGTTTAAAAATAAATCCATTCCAGTGGACAATCAGACTCTGTTTTACAACTTGGGAGATCTCTACCTAAGTCTCAAGATAAAAAACAATATACAGGGCAGCAGCAGCAACAGGTTAATGGGTGTGCAATATTTCAAGTTGCAAATCCCTGGCTGGTTTGCAGAGGTCCTAAGAAACAAGCTGACAGATGTGGAACTCTGTGTGTCACAAGAAGGTGGTGCTTTAACAAGGCTGACTCCATACCTGAAGGAAAAAAATCCACCCCCCACAAGTTTCTATTATTGTAAATTCTTTAAATAGGTTTAGCCTTGTACAAAGCCAGCCTTTCAGCAGGTATTTCTGCCTGAATGGGTGATTTGATCTCTGGCTGCTGCCTGCTCCATATGTTTGCACTGAGAGGGAGAGGCATTGGAGTGGATTCCTGAGCATGGAGCCCTGGAGAGGGACCTGCCCCAGGCCGTGGCTGCATCAGGCTCAGGTACTCTGAACACCTGAAGGGGACAGACCCCAGGGTGTACCTGTGACAAGGGACACACACACAGTGATTTTTTTTGTGCTCTGCAGTAACCTACTGCCTGAGAAAACAATCAGGGTGGAACAGGAGAGAGGAATGAGGAAATTTTCCTCCAGGGCTTCTTTCTTTCCCTCTCAGTGCTGTTACCCCAGGAGAGAGAAGCCACAGCCTGCACTTCACAACCCCTCAGATTTTGAAGGAAAACTGCAAGACTCAGAGCTACACCTGGGACTTCTCTTTCTTTAAGCAGGACCTCAGGCAGGCCCTGCTCACACTGAGGTTTCTGTCCCAGCCCTGCACTGCCACCGTGGCAGCTGGATCAGGACAGGTGCAGCCAGGAGCAGGATCTGACAGCAGCAAACTGTCAGCACCAGCACTCACCCTCACCCTCTACCAGCACCAAACCAGTGCTGCCTCACCTCACACATACCAGGAGGCCACAGTTTGCAACTCCAGGGCACAGAGAAGGGGAGGACAGGCAGGAGGTGGCAGGGCACACACGAGTGCAGGTAAACGAGCTGGACCTGATGAAATGCCAAAGCCAGAGCAGTCTTTTCAAGCAGGACTCAGCCAAAGATCACTGCCATTACACATAACCCTCTCCACAGCTTCCCAATCTATTGCTTCTGCTGTGTTCATCCAGAGTCCTGCAACTTCATAGCAAATCCCAGTTTTTCCTGTGGCAAACACCCAAGGAAAATACAGCTTTCAATGCAGAAACACAGGACATGCAGAAACAGGACACACTATGGGAAGGATCTACAAGCTCCCAGGAAGTACTTTACAATCAGCTCAGTGTCAAACAGATTTTCCTTAAACTCCCAAAGGGAATGAAGCCCCTTTCCAAATCAGCAGTCCAACAGGATTAACACTGGAGCCCTAAATCAATGCCCATTACAGCATCAACTCTTCTCTTCTAAACAGTGCCTCCTGTTTCCCAAACCAGTTCAGAAAACCCAAGGAATAAAATTCCATTGGCTCTGCCCAAAAGGACCAGAGCCTCAAAAATCCCCTCTCCAGTCTCCTTTAGAGCAGTTATTTGTCCCACAGAGAGGGTGCTGCTGCAGTGGCCAGCACAGGACTGCTTCTGCTCAGAACAGCTGGAGTGATTCATACCCAAAGTCTCTCCACCAACACTTCTGATACCAAAAACAGGTCAGGAACAAGAGAGAAACACTTGGTAATATTTACTAAGAATTAAAATCAAAGTTCCTGAGAGAAAGCCAAGGGAAAACTATTAAAAAGAGCAAGTTGGAAAAGCAAAGACCTCTTGCTTACGTTGTCACATATGGCTCAGTGCTGCATGACATAAATGAATGCTACAGAAAAAACAGAAGGAATGGAAAAGGCACTCAGGAGTTCCCAGTGCTCTACTTACAGCAGTGCTGCTGGCAGACCCAGCTCCACTGGCTCCCAGCTTGTGGTCCCAAGCCCAATCCCTTTTTTGTTTAGCAGTGCTGTCAATGGAGTGGGAGGGAAGCAGCAGCCTGCAGACACTGCAGCTCTGTTCACTGGCTCTAGCTGTGGGCTCCACTGAGCTCGTCATCAGGAGACCTAAGCACTGCTTTGAGTTTATTCAATTTCCTGGTAAACTTTTCTACATTAACTGCTTCCTTTCCAAATGGGTGGACTTGTGATTCTTCTAGGATCCCAGGCAGAGCTCCAGAGCTGCTTAAAGTCACAGCTGAGGGACAGACCAATTCCACCTGTTCATGCTGTGGCAGCACCCAGCAATGGTGGCCAGGGCCCCTGGGCCAAGCTGTAAAGACACACTTTAAAGACACAGGGAACAAACACCACATTCTTCAGTAATGCAGCAGAGCACGTGTTACAGATACACACTGCTGTTTCCCAGTGTGAAAATTCCCCTTGGAACTCTCCCAAGCAGCTTCAGCAATGCCAGGCTGGCACTGAGACACAGGGAGGGACTGTGCTGTGCCCAGCACATTTAATTGCACACCTCTGTTTTTCCCTTGCACAATTCCTGAAGAAGGAACTCTTAGAGCTATATTAAGAACTCAAGGAATGTTTGTGAGCTCACAGCAGAACTGTGGCTTGCCTGGTACTGCCTCACCACCTTAGAGTCTCATTCTAAAGCTTTTTCCAGAAGTTTAAGGCTTCACAAAAGCTCAACACACCAGAAGGGTTTGGATAAAGGGAAAGAGAAAGGCATAGCTCAGGAGCTCCAATACACACTGAGGGTAAGGCTGAATAAATTTGGATTTCCTGGGGCTTGTCCCTGACCATGGAAGCTTGCTGGATCCAAACTGGATCAGCAGAGCCAAGCAGGAACACACAGTGTGACACAGGGCACATTCTCCCTGTCTACCTGTGAGCATGCTGAGCTATTCCCACTCACAGGTTTCAGAACTTCTGAAGGATGACAGGCACTTTGGAGAACACCCAGCCAGAGATGCCAGAGGCTGCAGTGCAGGGAGCAGAGAATAATGGGCAAAAAAAGAGCTGAGCAGGGCTGAAGACAACATCTTGTCTTTCAAAAGGGGACAATGCCTGGGCAGCCTCTATGGAAGGAATGCCAGGATGGAAGCAGTCAGCAGGGACAGGCAGCCAAGCTGGGAGCACCCAGAGCCCAGCTCTCCCAGCAGAGGCAAAGAATGGGCTTTTAAAATGATGTGCAGGGCTTTCATGTTTTGTGAGGGAAGAAATCCACAGAGATCTGATCCTCTGCCATCACCTCCACTGAGGATCCCAGCTGGAACCATTACAGCACTGTTGTGGATGCTGAAGATAATGACAAAGTTTAGGCACATCAAAACTACTCTGCTGTCCATGAGCCACAAACCCACAACTGATGGGATTTGCCCAGGCTGAGACAGACCCTTAACTAAGGTAATCCTGACAAACCCCACAGGCAGGATGTGGGAGGAGAATGAAGCAAAACCACATCACCCACACAGGGAGGTTTGGGGGTGACGCTTTAAGCCAGAGTTGAGCCCAGGCTCTCTGCAGCACAGGCAGATCACAGGGCTGGGGCCAGCAGTCACACCCTGCAGTACCTGCTCCTCCAAACACCCATCCTCCAGGCCTGCTGGTGCCATATTTGCTTATTTCATCCATACCAAATCTTTGTGTTTCTTGTACCAATATGTTTGTCCCTCTCTTTACCAGGTTGCTGTGTCCCCAAAGCTCAGGCTGCCTCTTCCATATGGAGCCATCACACAGCAGCCACAGACATGGCAAAAACCCCAAACACTGCTCCAGTTCCACACTACGGATTCCACCTGGGGTGCTGGCTCACAGAACCTTGCTGGAGCTGCACCACATCATTTGGCAGCTTGATGCTGTTATATGCATAATTAATGTTTAATTAAAATTAAGATTAAAACAAGATGATGAAGTATCAGCATATGTTCAATCCTTAAAGTCCTGTCCTCTGCTTTGAATCAAAGCATTCCTCAGCTGTACAACTAAAGCAAAGCTGGTCACAGCCACTCAGCACAATCCCCATTACTTGAGGAGGGGCCAGAGCTCTTCCTCTCAGCATGGCTACAATAATGGCCCTTTGATGGAGTTTGTTTTCATAGCAAACCTGTCTGGCCACCCTCTGTTAGAGGCTTCCCTAGAAGAGGATGGTCATTCCTAATCTCCCAGCTTCTGCAGACGCCTCAGGAAATCTGTAATCTTCGAACAAGAAGAAAAAATAACCCAGGACAGATTGTTCTTTACAGGACAAAATACTGAACTTCATTAAGTGAAGCACACACCATGTCGTTACCCACAGGCCCAGTGGAGTGAAAGGCAGCTGAAAACAACCCTGCAGAGCACAAAACCTCAGACTCTAAGCCTGGTAACATCAGAGGAAAGGCTGAGAAATGCTGGCAAGAGCTGTGTAAAGGTGACAAAATAACAGGGAGTCAGGCTGAGCCTCCCCTGTGGTCAAGCATTTTCCTCAGCCATACTGAAACTGCAGCAGACAGCAAAGCAGTCAAAGGATCCTCGTGAGAAGCGTGGCAAAACTGAGGAGTCCTTGCCAACCCTTTCCTGGCTGTAGACTCATTTCTGCAGAGAAGTCTGACCCAGCCCAGGAGCAAACACCTGGAACACACACAGAGCTTAGCATGGAGATCCAAGAGTGATCCTCTACTGTCTCCATCGAGCTGAGACCGGGAAGTTACACCAGATGATTCTTGAAGGCACCTTCCAACTTAACATTCCCATCCTATTCCTATTCCTATTCCTCTTCTATCCTACTCTACCCTACAACACCCCTCTGCTTGTGCTGGCCACCTCTCAACCCTTGCCTTGGTAGCACAGGTAAGATCCCTTCCACAATGACCACAGGAACCTTTAGCAAGAGGTGACAGAACCCACGCTGTCACACCTCAGTTTGTCCCTCACAAATCCAAGGTCAGCAATGCTCCTCTCATCTACAAAGGAATTCCACACACATTCCCACACATCCCAGTGAATGTTTTCCTTTGAAAGAAGCACTGCAATCTCAAAGTGATCCATGCCTCCAAGTGTTGGGCTGAATCTTGGGGTCCCCATGTGCACGTGCTCCCCAGGACACCCCACTCTTGGCAGGACATGGGACAGCACCATCTCTTCAGCTCAGCAGCTCCTTGCCCTCTGCTGTGGTGACAATGCTTTGGAAGGTGCACACCAGGCTTTGGGGCTCAAAGTCCAGCAGTGGGTGCACGTGACTGGATCGTTCCCATGCCTTTGCAAATGTAACACACTGCTTGTCCTGCCCAATGCGTGACAGCAGGAAGGGCATGACACCAGGAATTCCACTGGGACTGGGTCTGGCAGCTGCTGTGAATGCCACGGGGTGCAGGCTTGCAAAACAGTCTGTTTGGCAGATGTTGCTCAGAGCACATCTGTAACTGAAGCCTGGCTCAAGGGAGGGAGTTTTGGGTGACAGACAGATGCTGGAGGCTGTCACAAGGCTGAGGACACTTATCCACACAAAGGACAACATTCCTCTGACTCCTGCACTCAGGAGTGCCTTGTCCTGCTCAAGCCCACCAAGAGCACAATTTCTTCCATTCTGTACATGGACAGTGTTTTTCCACCCCATTTTCATTTCTTCCACCACCAGCCTTTTGGATCCCTTATTTGCCCCACGCTGTCCATTGTTCCTCTTTCTGTCCGTTGTTCCCCTTTCTGTCTGGGTGGATGAGGCTGTTGTCCCCCTTTCTGGCACACAAGACAGTTCTGGAAAGTGGCAGAATTGAGGCACCTCAGGACATGCAAGGGCTGAGGAGTGACTGCCATTCCCACAGCTGCCAAAGCAGAGGAGACGCTGTACCACAGCTGACTCGTGATTCTGTCCCCTGCAGAGAACAGCACAGCACCAGAGACACCAAAACTGGCACAGGATGCCACGTTACAACTTCTTTATGAAACATCCAGGATAAAGGCATGGCATCACCAAAATTCCTTACAGCCAACACCAGCATGAATTCAGAACTAGAACTCACAAGTTTCCATCAAAGGCAATCCTCAGGAGGCATCTCCAGAAGCACTTCAGCCCTTCTGTGCATCTCAGAGCCTTCTGAAGCTACTAGCCCAGGTCTGCAGACCAGCAGGCCACACCATCATGAATTCAGAGCTAGAACTCACAAGTTTCAATCAAAGGCAATCCCCAGGAGGCATCTCCAGAAGCACTTCAGCCCTTCTGTGCATCTCAGAGCCTTCTGAAGCTACTAGCCCAGGTCTGCAGACCACAGGCCACACCATCACAGCTTCACCTCTCTCCCTCACATCATCAAGGGCATGACACAGGAACACAGTAACACAAATCCAGGTGACAAAGTCCCCAGGATTCAGCACCCAGCGAGGAGAAATCTGGCAGGAAGGGAGGAAGTTTATGCAGAGATAAGGCAGAATGGCTCAAAGGCCAGGGGAGTAAGAGCTGTGTTGAGATGGAGCAGCAGGGTGGTGCTCAGTCAGGAGTCACCAGGGGACCTGCTAAAAACTCTCAGCACTCACTCATCAGCTGAGCACAACCGAGGATCCTGGGCAGTGAGGAGACACGGAACAGCACCGGGAAGCGGAGACAGAAAAGCAGGGCCATGTGACCCATATTTTCCAAGATTACATACTTCCTGAATAAACAGATACTCCCTTATCCTCAGCGGTGGTTTTTGCTCAGATGTTACACAACCAAACACAGGAATGGTGACCAGGGAGATGTGATCCATATGGCTGGAGAGCAGGAACCATCCTGCTGAGAAGAAATGGGACAGAGTCCTGAGCCTTGTGATACTCTTCAAAAACTTTTCAATATAAAGATATATTAATATTTGGAACATCATTTTGCAAGATGCGTATTCTGTAAGATTAGACAACTTCTGCTTCCTTAGAAAAACCAGGCCTAGTGGAGAATTTCACTTCCTATTTCATATGCCTTAATCAAGAACAGTTTCTAGCTTGTATTCCCCTACCTACAACTGGCACCTTTTAAATGAAGGGAGAAGTTTTCTCTCCAAAGGAAAAAAACAACAAACAAACAAACAAAGAAAAAAAAAACCAAAAAAAACCCTCACCATTTGCATACAAGGTTCTTTATCATGCTCACTAACTCAGCATCCAGATTCCTGCACATGTAACACCTCCTGCACCACTTGTACCTATGGAAAGGAGCCTGTCTCCCACAAAAACGTGTCTGTCCACTGGGTATGGACACAGATTATTGTTTGTGGCTGTTCAGTGGCCACAGGCAGAAGCTCTCCATCTCTAAGGAATGACAGATATGTCAGGATGCAAGACAGGGAACTGCTTGCAAGTTAATCCTGACAAACCATTGCTCCATGATTTGCTGGAGTAGGAAGAACACCCCAGGCTACACAGCATAAACAGCTCTGACCAGATTGATTTTATGGTGTCTTCAAGTCTTAAACCCTGTAAAACTGTAAAATAATCTCAGGAGACAAAAAAAAAAAAAAATAAAAAATCCCAGAGTCAAAAAGTGCATTCCCAAGAAAGGAAGCACAAGTTTTCTCAGAGCCAAAAGTGTATTCACTTTATTCAGTGTATCCTAGAAGTGCATTAGTGGGTCTAAAATACAGGTGAAGGATCACGCACAGAAATCACACACAGAATCACTGGGTTGGAAGAGACCTTGAAGATCATCAAGTCCAGCCCNAGAGCCCAGCCCCAGCTGAGCACAGGCACCTTTCAGGAGCTGTGCAGAGTGATGAGGGCACCCCTGAGTCTCCTTTTCTCCAGGCTGAGCACCCCCAGCTCCCTCAGTGGTTCCTCACAGGGTTTGTGTTCCCAGCCCCTCTCCAGCCTCGTTGCCTCCTCTGGATGCGCTCCAGGTCCTCAAGGTCCTTCCCAAACTGAGGGCCCAGAACTGGACTCAGCACTCCAGGTGTGCCCTCAGCAGTGCCGAGCACAGGGGAAGGATGACCCCCCTGCTCCTGCTGGCCACAGCATTCCTGATACCAGCCAGGAGCCATTGGCCTTCCTGGCCACCAAGGCACACTGCTGGCTCATGTTCAGTCAGCTGTTGACCAGAACTCCCAGGTTGGTTACAGATTACAGATGTTATCTGTTATTACCCCTTTACAGATGTTATCTTGCAGCAGCATAAATACCTTTGTCCCATGCAGGTAAAACTGAACTTGAGGGAAATAAATGGATGGCACTGGTTTATTAGAGGCCTCATAAAAGGGAGTCCAGCACAGGTGTTTCACTGGAGATTCCCAGATCTTACCCTACTTGCCCATTTTCACACAGTTAATTTTCCCTCTCTGGCTGCTTTTCAACATTATAATCAGACTTAGCCTAGAAAAGGCAACACTTGTACAAGTTCTGAACTGACTTTCAGCTGTTTTGAGAATCTGAGTAACAAGAAAACCACACTGCAAAGCTCCTGGTTAATTTTCAGGAGGCCATTCCACACGTATGATATGAGACATACTGGTTTAAGCAATTCACACACATTTTGCCATGTCCAGCACAACCACGCACACATTACCTTCCAGCACACGGGAAAGCGTCCTTGCAGAGCAACTCCCTTTCACTCCTTTCTTTTCATATTTAAGCACTTGTTGGTCTGTAATTACCCCTCAGAAGCATGTCCATGTGCAGACACAGCATTTTAAGGTGGCCACTGAACCATTCCCCTTCCCTGGAGCTGCCACGTTCCAGCCTGTGTCAAACGTTGCCTCAACAGCCATGTGTTGATGTCAGCTCCTACTGGGATACTCTGGGATTTCCAGCTCCTGCTCTGGCATGTCAAGGTCACCTTTGAAATGCAGGCTTTGACTAAAGACCTAAGAGCTCACAAGACTGACTTTTAGAAAAATACCTTTTCTTGCAGACAAGAAATGCATGAAATGCACGTGTGTTCATTTCGTTCTGCAGCACCATCCATGACTGTCCCTCGACACAAGAACCTGTTCTACCACAGACAAGAATCAAATTCTTTTGTGCCTCCAACAGCAGTTTTGAGAAGCCTCAAGCTGTTCATGGGCAAAATGCAAAGTAGAACTCAGGTCACAAGCAGCAAAATCCATTCCAGTGGGTTTTTAATTAAGCCCAGGAAGTCAGCCTCTGTTTTGGCAGATGGTTAAGGCCAAATATCCATCACCAGAGGCACCTTCCTACTCTTGATCCGTGATCTTGGCAAACAGCAAGTGGATGGCACAGTGACATACTAACAGCTTCCAGGCAGTAATGCAAATACTTGTAAGGGTTCAGAGAAAAAAATTCATAGCCCCAGTCCATGGAACAGGGCATTCTCCTTTTGAAAATGCAGCTTTTGGAAGTATTATTGAAATTACTGAGTTACTGAAAATATAATCTCAGCAATGTAGAAGATCTCCAGTATCAAGAAGAGGAAAAGAGCAATCAACTCAATTCTCTGGAAAGGAACTTATCTTTGGAAGAGCCTTGGCCTCGTGACACTCTTCTGACAGGAAGAGCCATGACTGTAGGGCATGGAAAGCCAGAACAAAAGCCATCAACAATTTTTCTATGAGTGACAAAACACCACTCTGAGAAAGAGCTTTGAATGCTGGCTTTTTTATCATTTTCAAACCCCTGGACAGCCACAAAGCTGCTAATCCAAAGCAGAAGTGATTCAGAGCTAGAAAATGCTGAGTACTTACTCTTCCAGAGACAGGTTTTCCATCTACCAACTCCAGCAGAGCCTTTTTCTCCTGAGAGGAAACCAGTCTGAAACTGATCAAAGTTTCTCAACCCTACATTATGCTGACAAGCACATCATTATCTCTATCAAAGGCTAATCATTAACTACTTCTCAGATTAGCTTAGGACCAGACCAAGCACTGGGATGCTCACACAGAGATCCACAGAGCAGCAAAAGCAGCTCTTGAGTCTCCTTCACAAGATCTTTGCACAATTGCAAAGAGATTTTAGAACTCTCTGATTAAGTGCATTGCAGAGATTACTTTCCAAGACATTAACCAAAACATATTTCAAACATCACGTCTATCAGATAAATCAGTGGTTTGCTTGCTTCTGGATAATGTAACAAATCAAGTTTAGTTTATTTTATTAAGTATTTTAGTATTCAAACAGAGAGTGAGCAGGTTTAGGTAAAATATTAGGAAGCAATTATTCCCTGTGAGGATGGTGAGGCCCTGGCACAGGTGGCCCAGAGCAGCTGTGGCTGCCCTGGAAGTGTCCAAGGCCAGGCTGGATGGGCTTTGGAGCAACTTAGGACAGCAGGAGGTGTTTCTGCCCATGGCAGGGGCAGGAATGAGATGAGCTTTAAGGTCCCTTCCACCCCAAATCACCCTGTGAATCTATCTGCCCCATGATGAAAAAATGTGATGTTTCCAAAGCTATCAGCCAGTTTTTAGGAGCATTGGGAAGTGAGAAAAAAATAACAAGGCAGATAAATCATCAGTTGTGCAGAAATTCTTCAGCACTGTGTACAAGACAAACCTTGTCAGGGTAACTGGCTCTGGGACCCTTCTGCTTGGAAAGCTGGAGCCAACAACTATATGGAAAAAAAAAGGGATAAAGCAGAAAAAGTGCAAGAACAGCTGTGCTGTGCCCTGCAATACAAGGGGCCTTGTGGTGGGGGCTGTGGTTTCAAGCAAGAGTTACACAAAATGGGATCAACTGACAAGCAGTGCACATGATCCTGCTGTTATGATGTTCTGGAGGGTTTTACTTGAGGAATTCAGAAAATTAAGAAAAGTCAGGCTGCTGCCAAGAGTTTTTTAAACTAGAAGCAAAATAATCAGAATCAAGTGTATTAGGCTTTACCACCCATACAGAAGGATATCCCACAGACACTGCTCTGTGCCTTTTATGAAAAGAGCACAAAAATGGCTTTACAAGTATATAACAGGAACATGAGGGCAACTGTGAAACTCCCAACTAACCTTGTTTGCAGCTGTTCAGGTTTCAGCCTTACAGTACCTATAACATGCTCCTCCAGCACACTTCAGCCTCACGTGACACCACCTTAAACACTAAAGTTCAGCACATCCTCTTGAGATAATGTCTTATCCCAAGTTAATGAAGGGCATCAAAGCCAGTGGTAATTTGATTTGGATAAAACCCACCTGGCAATGAACCCAGAAATTGTGACTCAGTCTCTTGTCAAATCCATTAGTCCAGGAGCTCAGATAAACAAGGGATCCAAGAAAACCAGACTGCAACACTGACTGCACTTCACTTGCACTGTATCCCGAGGCTGGGTGTGATCCTCAGGAGCTTGTGCTCCCACTTCCCTTATCACTTTGATGTCCAAGGGTTGATTTACCCTTTGGAAATGCCCTCCCACAGAGCCACACTGATGGCAGCACTGCAGTGACTTCCGG
Organism: Urocynchramus pylzowi; assembly: GCA_013397555.1. NCBI lineage: Eukaryota > Metazoa > Chordata > Aves > Passeriformes > Fringillidae > Urocynchramus > Urocynchramus pylzowi. The sequence goes on along the minus strand of VZRH01004484.1, from coordinate 349,089 downwards.
AGGGCTGCAGGAGAGCAAACTGGGACGGCTCCACTGGGAGCACTGGCTTTGAGTCTGCTCCACGTTTGTTAGTGTTTCTCCTTCCCAAGTGAAAGATGCAAGCTGGAAACTGCAGTCCAGCTGTGCCAGTGAGCTGTTTGAGCCTCTTTAGTAGGCGGCCTTTTGGAGCAGGGAAGGTTAACGGGGGAAGCAAGTGAGTGATGGGATCCCTGGCTCCCAGTCCAGCCTCTGGCAGAGCCCAGCCAGGAGCAGCCAGGGTGGCACAAGCTGCTGCCACTGTCCCAGCCAGAGTGTGGCCACCAATTACATCAAACATGGAGCAGGCTGGGTCACAGGGATGAGCCTCTCATCCCTGCATCCCTTTCCAGGAGCTGCTTTTCCCAGCTCTCTGGAGCAGCCCAGCCAGTCTGCTCACAGCATTAGCTCAGGATGAGCACCACATCTCACAGGTGGCCTCAAAGCATTTCTTAATCCTTCAAAGCCAAATCCAATTACATTCTCTCTAATGTGAAACAAGTCTGAAAGTGCATTTTCCAGGCACTCCTTCCCCCAACAGATGCGGTGTTTAGGCAAAAAAACCAGCCAAGACTGCCAGGATTCCCTTTATCCTGGTTAGCCAGAAGATCAGCTAAATATAACATAAAGCTCATATTCCAAGCACCAGTACCTTCATCAGAGTAATGAGATCTGACTCTGTGATAACTAATGAGTAAGTGTGGGAAATGAAGGTTTATGGAAGTGAAGTGGCTCTTCCACAGCCTCAGGAGAGCCTGGGGCACTCGCTGTGAGTTCCATGCCAGAACACCTCCATTCTGTTCCCAGTTTTCTCCCAGCCTCTCAAGATTCATAACAGGACATGCTGAGCAAGCAGTGAGAACAGAAGAGCCTCAACCACTTACTGCATTTGGTCTGTGCTCTAGAGCTACCATGGACTGCTCTAGTCACTCAGATAAAGTGAAAAGATGACATGCTTGCACAACTTTTTCAGCAGATGATAAATGCTGTTTACATCTGTGATACAGCAAATGTGAGATTTTTCTAAGATTATATCCAGAGAGAGGAAAAGAGCAGGAAGCAAAGCCATTGTTCTGGCTGTAGTCACAGTTGCTGAAGTGCCACTGGAAATCAGCTGGAGACCCTTGTAGATATGAACTGATAGCACAGGGAAGAAAAGACAATGGGAAATGACATTAAAAACCACAGAAATGAAAAAGCAAAACTAAAAAGGAGCTATTTCATCACAACCTCCCACTTCTAGATTGGCTTCTAAACCAGGAAAGTCTAATTTCAGGACCAAGAAATGAAAGACTTTAGAAAGTACAGCAAAATAGGAGTTTAATTTGTTTACAATAACTAGTCCCATTATTCTCTGCATTAGCAGATTCCAGCTTTCAGATGAAAAAAAGGTTAATAAAAAAACCACTGGCATCGTGCTCTCCTGGACCTCATTGGGAACATTTCCAGAAAATTACATTGAAACAAAAGGCAATGGAGTAGATTAACTAAGATTGATTTCCCAGAGAAAAACAACATTAACTAGATTGAGTCTTTTTCATCCTTCCCGAAGAAAAAATTGCCAAGACTCCCAGTGATGTCCTGGCAGACTTGTGGAGAAGTTCATGCTGGCAATGTGCTTCAGCTCAACTTCCCAAAATTCTGCTGCAGGCTCCTGCTAACTTTCAGGTGACCTTCAGGCCAGAGCAGGGAAGGCAGCTCTGCAGAGCCATGGCAGCTTTCTGTTGGGTAGAGGAGTCTTCATAGCAAATAGAGAAACCAAGGAGGAAAGGAGAAAATAGTTCATTTTAGTTCAAAGAACAAAAAGTTCTGTCTCCTCTCAGACCTAATGTCTGACTGGAAAACAAGCCAGCTGAAAGGAGACTCCCCAGGGCCCTGCTCAAAACTCAGCCTGTGAACATGGTAGATTTTGTCATTTACTTGTAATATAAATCTGGCAAAGATTTTTCTCAATGCCCTCCCTTCTCAGGCATTAAGCTTTTGTTCAGGGATACCGGGTCTCACTAATCCAAATCCTGAAGTTACATTGTGAAGGGAGAAGTGAAGTGAAAAATATCCCCAAAGCTCTTTCCAAAACAAAAAAAACCCCAAAAACAAAAAAACAAAACAAAAAAAAACAACAAAACAAAACAAAACAAAAACAAAAACAACCCACAAACCTTCCTTGTCCTTGTACTACTGCAAGTCAGAGTCAGTGGCAGGGATGATACCTTTAAAATAAAAAAACAAACATGCAAAAGTGACTTGGAAAGGTGATTTAATTCCTCCTCTCTACTGGCAGAAATTATCCTAATTCTCAGCTTAGTTAACAACCTGGCCTAGATGAGAAATCTGCTATGAAATGAAAGGCAGCCAAATCTCAGTAGGAAGCAGTTGTACAAAATTCCTCCATTCTCAACACAAAGTTGTGTGGGAGCCTGCAACTCCTGCCAGTTCTTATATTTTCAGTACCTTGTTTTGGGGGAGAGAGGAGAACAAAAGAAGCAAAACCCTGCTTATTGCAACAATTTTTTTGTTTGTAGCAAAAAGCATCACTTTAATTTTGTATTGTACAGCAGAACAGTCACATCTTCACCAACAAATCCTTAGTTAGAAAACCAATCCTCATTTAAGTTACATTCATTTTAGTTACAAAACCAACCTTCATTAATCTTCATTTACTTCACACATTATTCTCAGTGCCCCTTTTTTAATGAAGGGTGGGAAAAAAAATAATGCAGAGTCCAAAGCCTGATGAAAGCCTCAGGAAACATTACAGCATAAATGACAGGATTTGTGATTATTAACTTGAATGCTAACTTACCCTATAAGTTAGCAATACCCTTATTGTTACTCATGAAAAATCCTGCGAAAGCTTCACTGACCTCAGGCCCAAGCAGAGGCAAGTTAAGATCAAACAGAATGAAAATCAACTTAATAAACACTTGTGAGGAGCGTTTCATCCACCTGGGCACAAAAAGCAGTACTAGTAAGCATTCTGGAGCTTGGAATTTGAGCACAAACAAAAAATTCGAGGAAGAATTGGCCTCTGCCTGGGAACTGTGTGGAACCACAAGCCCACTGCACACTCAAACAGAGATGAGGACTATGAACAGAGCTTAAATTTAAAAAGGATAAGTGGCTAAGATGTGATGCTTGCTAAGTGCTGCAGGTTGTGCTGCTACAGCCTCTTCCCCACCACACTGGCATTAAAACTGGCCAGTGCTGAATCCCAGGGAAAAAAAAATAGGAAATATACACAGGTATAACACTGGGCTAGGAGAATGGTGAAGGGTCTGAAAGGGCCACACAAGGAGCAGCTGAGGGCACTGGGATTGTTCATCCTGAAGGGGAAACTGAGGTCAGAACTCACCAGGGGTTAAAGCTCTGGCCAGTGCTGAATCCCAGGGACAGGAGCCAGGGCACGGCTGGGGCTGGGCCAGGGCAGCTCAGGCTGGAGAGCAGGGAAAGGCTCTTCCCCCAGAGGTGTTGGCACTGCCCAGGCTCCCCAGGGAATGGGCACGGCCCCGAGGCTGCCAGAGCTCCAGGAGCGTTTGGACAGCGCTGCAGGGATGGACAGGGTGGGGTTGGTGGGGGGGCTGGGCAGGGACAGGGGCTGGGCTGGGTGATCCTGGTGGGACCCTTCCAATTTAGGATATTCTGTGATACCTGTATCTAAAAAACCTAAATTGAAGTGCCACACCAGGACTTAGCCATACAGGTTTTCACCACTTAAAAAACAAAACTACATTAACAACCAACCGGATAGAAATACAGGAGCCAAAGCTGCAAACTCTCTTCATCCAAGGGACCACATTTCCCACTGGAAGGAAGTTCATGCCCACCTGCCTTACCAAGGTCAGAACAATCTCCTCCCACCGGGACTTTACACCAAATTATTATGGGTTTGGTTTTTGGTTTTTTTTAACAGAAATAAGATTCTGACCCTTTCCAGGTTTCATTCTAAATTCATCACATGTTCTGCAATATAAAAGCTGCTTAACACTCCCATTTATCTTCTCCCTTTAGAAGTGGAACCACTGATATCTCAATCATTGCAATAAACTCCTGAATTACTGCAAACTCAGCTTCACAACAGACCTGACAACTTCCTGCTCAGACTCAAACATCCAGTCAGTAAGTGACAGTACAAACTTCCAACCTCTGCCAGCAAATACCCAAAGCCAGGAAATATCAACCCTTGTTGCCATTCTGACCTCCTGCACATTGTTCTTTTGCGTTTCAACACCATTTGGATCTAAGGTGAAATTAAAGCCAGTCGGTCTCACAAAGCACATAGAGATACCAGCTCTCCAAGAGGGGGAAAACACAGGATAACCACTACACAGCACAAAAAACTCATTAAGCAAACCAACAAAAAGGTGTATTTCTCAAGGTACGAGGTGAACGTGGGAATCTGCTTCAGAGGGGCGGCTCAGACGCAAGAAACTATTGGGATGTTAAGAACACAGTGCACTGCTGGTGCCCTTGGGGAACCCAGAGACAGCGAACCTGGAGCCCAGCAGCGCCCGGGTGTCCGCAGCCCTCCCGCCCGAGCCCCACGCACCCACAGGGCCCTCTTGGCTGAGGGCCCTCCGGCTCAGCCCGGAGCCCCGGCGGGCCACGGCTCCCTCACGGCAAGGGCAGCACAGCGGCCGCGGGGCCCGCCTGTCACCTTGGGAACCGCTGGGCCGGGCTGGGCGCCTCCCCCGGAGCCGGGGAGCGCAGCCTGCACCCACACCGAGCTCGCCCCGCGCCTCCACCCTCACGTCCCAGGGCTGTCGATCCCCTCGGGGCCCCCCGGCGGCCCTAGCCCGAGGTCCCACGTCCCGGCCTGAGGGGACGGGGGGCGGCCATGGGGTCCCTTCAGGCGGGATGGGGGGGGCGCGGGGGGCACGAGACCTCCCCCCACCAGCCCGCCCGTCACTCACCGCGCGAGCGCCACGAG